>VWYH01000349.1:94524-177380 GCA_013399365.1 Pampusana beccarii
CCCGGCCGGGCAGAGCGGGGGGCGGCAGCCGGCAGGGGGGAGCGAGGGGTGCGCGGAGCCGCCAGCGCCCGGGTCCGCGGGCAGGCAGCCTGCGGCCGGAGCGGCCCCGGGAGCACCGTCCTGTCCCGAGCCTCGTCCTGCGCGGGCCACAGCCGGGCTGGAGGGACAGGCTCCTGCGGCAACAGCGCCGACGGGACGCAGCGAACACCCCTCCCTGGAGCTGCAGCCTGGAGCAGCCTTCGCCAAGGCTGATCGGACTGCAGCTGCTGCCTGCAGGGTGCTGAGGGCTCACCCCCTCCCCAGTGATGCGCTCTCTGTGCCTAACACGGTCCCTCTGCCCGTGTCCACGGGGCTGTGGGCTCCTCCAGCAAGCATAGCCCAAAGGGCACTGTCTCAGCTACAGTGCTGGGGAATGGCCAGGAGCAGAAGACCGTGCTCTGTCCCCTCTTCTTCCTCATGGGAAGAAGGTTAGCATAGGCTCAGCCTTTCCTTCCGAGGACAAGGCTCAGGCCTGATCTTGCACTCTCACCAAAGAGCTAGCAACACCTTGGCTGACCCACACACACTGCAAGCCACCGCACGTATCATCCTGACCCGGTTAGTGTGACCTCAGCTTTCCTGGACACTTTCTATAAATGGCTCAACCACGGATTAAGTTTAGCAGCCACCCACCAACCCTGCTGCCCTGAGAAATCTACGTTTTTCTTTAGTGGAATACTTGAGAAGAGGAAGCACAACTTCGTCTGGCAGAGCTGCCAGGCTGTGGGAAAGCTATGGCAGCCCCACTTCCTTATCAGCAATAACCCACTATCCTACTCTGCTGCTGCTTGTGGGCATGTGTTTACAAGTCCCAAAACGTCTGGTGTAGCCAAAAGGTGCACGCGCCCCTTGGCCCCAGAGCGTCTGGTGCTCATGGAGCCCGCAGCTTCCCTTCTGCAGAGATGAGCTGCTGGGGAACAGCCCTTGCCCTGGCCTGCGGGGCAAACAGCCCCAGCCACCCACCACCTCGCTGGGGCCAGGGTGCGGGTTATGCAACTGTGGGAGTCATGTTGCACACTGGAACTTGTAGTCTGGGGGAACCTCCTCTTTCTACACTAGGACTCGCACTCCAGGCAGCCTCCTTGCAGGCTTCAGGGTCTCCTTGCTGTTCAGCATGTCAGTTCCCTGACCTTCCGCTGCAGGAACTGAACTCCAGAGCTTTGCTCCCGAGCCGGTCACGCTCCCAAAGCTGCCCCTGCCTGTCCGCTGGCACACAGGGGCCAGGCCCTCCCTGTCCCGGCAGCCCCCACGGCCACGGGGACAGAGACGGTGGGAACAATGCTGGCCAGGGCGGTGGGCGCCAGGCCACAGTGCAGTGCTGCTGCCTCCAGAGGCCTTGGCGGGGCTCAGATCGCTCCCAGGCCATGGGGTGTGCGGTACAGCCCCCCTGGGCTGCCTGCCACACCGTGGGGCGAACGAGTAGGGCACAGGATACTTTAGGCTCCATAACAGGAGCATTTTTTTCCAAGAGTTCAGCAGCTGGCACTTCTAGGAGGGAGGGTAACTCCTAAAAAAGCCAGCTCACTGTTGGAAAATGCTTAATGGAGATCAGACTACAGACCAGGTCTTCTCAGTATGCTCAATTCAATTTAAAAACTGAATCTGAGCATTTAAAAATTGAATCTAAAAGCAGCATTGCTTCAGTTTCGCAAGTTTCGGTGCCAAATTTATCTTTTACAGTCAGGGTTTATCTTTCACTAGGGCTTTCTCCCACTAGGAAGCTTCACACCTACGAGGAAAACACCAACTCCACAGTAACCCCTCCTACTGATACACACTAAATCCCAATACTTACTTCTGTTCTGTTTCAATGGTGAAGTTCTAGATGTAAACAGGAACAGAAGAGGTACATAAATCCAAACTAGGGTGAAGTCTGTCCAGCTTCGTCTGGAAAACAGTGAGTCAGACCCATAAAAATGAGAAAAAAGTCCAAGACTAGAAAAAGTATACGCTGGGACAAACCTGAAGGGTGGTGGTGTGAACACCGCTGCTCACCAACAGCCACTGGTAATATGAATGTCTTTCACGTATTTTAAGTTACAAATAGAGTTCAAGAGACTCATTGACAAAAGCATGTATCACAGCACATGCCACCTGTCAGTTGATTCTGGTCTCCTTTCAGTTCACACACTTTCCCTGTTATTTTTTCTCTATAACACAAGAAACCTCATTATTGCAAAATCTAAACAACATTAAAAGATTTTTTTTTTCCCCAGTCCATTCCTATTTAAAGTCTAGTGAAAACTGTTTAAAGTGCAATTCTGCCTGTCTTTCCAGCCAACATTCTTTCCATTCCAGTCCAGTCCTGCTTCCTGCAGTTTCCTTGGGTGGCTTTTGCTTTGCACCGCAATTGTCTGAATTAAGATGTAATGCTCCCAGTAGGAATGGGGTTTGCAAACACAGTTTAGAACGTAGCATCCCCCAAAACAACTGCCTGAAGGCAGTGGGAAAAACTGAGCTTTGCCATTAGCTGACACCGTCAAAGTCAAAGGACCATCTGGGGATCAGAGAGCATAGTGCTGACATCAAGACACTTGACAATTGAGCAATGGTTTGCAGAGATATCATCTAAAGGTTTCAGGAAGCATTTTGGAGACGGCTCAGAAAAACACAGCTGTAAATACAAGAAAAGGCTCAAAAACAGAAGACAGAGGCAGGTTGAATACAGGGCCACGGGCAGCACAATGATTTGAACCCATGAATGAAAACATCACAGGGCTGGAAAGACACCATCTGAAAGCAGCACAAGGTGGAAAAGGCTGCAGTAGTGAAAATATGCCAGGAATGGTGGAAATGGGGTAAGGGAACCAGGATTTATTAACGGGACTTTCCTAGTATGCACATTACTCTTCCATTACGCAATACTTAGATCTTCACTCACGCAATTCAAACAAACTCCAAGTTTTTAAACCCCTTATCAGGCCCGTAGGAGTCTCTCGGAATCCTTGTGATAGGGAAGGCATTGGTACCTCACACAGCTCTACGGACGCCATGGCACTGCGTGGATCTTGCCACAAGACAGAGCAGAAAATATCAGGGGGTAAGTATGCGTGGTTGTCCATATCCATGGCAAGCAGTAGGGGGATTGGACTACATGACCTTTTGAGGTCGCTTCCAATCCCTAACATCCTGTGATTCTGTGAAGCAGCAGCCCTGGAAGAGCCCAGGATATCTCACGCCCTCTTGAAGTCTGAATCCTGTTGGCAGAAATGAGAATTTCTTCCTCAGACAGAAAATGCTCCTTTCTCCAAAGTCAGCCAGGTTGTCACCGAGTTTCATGTCCTGGCTACGCACCAAGATGCTGCAGAGGACCTGCTCCATAGCCCTGGTCCCTGCCCTCAGCCCCGGCAGTGCATGAGCAGACATCAACATAACACCAGAAATTTTAAAGCTGAATCTACACTGTTGCCAGAAAGAGCAGCAATCTCACTGTTACTGCTCCACTTTGGCCATGATGGGAACCATTACTGCTTAGCTCCTTGATGGCCACCCTCCACTGCAGCCCCACCACAAGCTGACCATTTGTTAGGGCAACTCCCCCTGTGCTCCCCGCAGACTGATCACACTGTTGGGGGATCCTGGTGTATCAAGCCAGGGGGCTGGCAGCTGGGCACAGCACCGTAACAGCTGAACTCGTCTCTTCCCAAAGCTCTGAGCTGCAGAACCACAACAGAAAAGGAGTGCAACACCGGAGCATTAATTTACAGGATGCATTTATTACACTGTAAAAAGTCCATTGGATTTGTAGCCATTTACCTTGTATGTACACTGGTTGTACTCCCACCCCAATCATAGGATCCTCTCAGTACAGTATACACTGGGTTGGAGTTCCACCCATGGCCCTCCCAGTCACCAGTGGGATTTCTGAGACTGGTATTATTGAGAATTTAGCCAACTAATCGAGAGAGGAGGAAGAATAGAGATGCAGCGCTTGCCAGGCAGCCAGCTCTGCTCTGGGCAGGAGGGGGTGGAAGAGCAGGACATCCTTGCTGCAAGGCAGAAGCACTAGAATGACTACCAGGGCCTCAGCTGCAGAGATGTTCTAGGTGGAGAAGGATGTGGGCTCCCAACAACCAGAAGATGCAGAGGGGTGCAATCTCCGCAGAGCTTCCAAGAGAAAGCAGAGCAGACTTGCTGGGCATCTGTCATCAGGTGCCACATCTTCTCTAGCTGAAGAGGATGTTCTAAGGAATGGGGCTGGACACTAAGAGGCCAACATGGTGAGTGGTGGACAACACAGCACTGCTGCGCACCCCAGGGGTGAGGCTCCCCAAGTGCTGTTGCAGAGATGGCCATGGTGCTCTGCTCTCAACTCACAGGACTCTGCGTTTCCTTCTCATCTGCTTGACGAGGCAGAGCCTTCTGAATTTGTGGTCTCCAACCAGAAACCTCAATTACATTTACAGGAGAAGGGAGGAACACAGCACTGCCCCTACCAGGCTCCCTTGCTCCCTGTCTGGCATGGGGATTGTTGTGATCTGTGCTGCAGAAGGAAAGCATGTGGCTACAGCAGACAAGAAGCCCTATGCAGCAAGCTGGGAGCTGCACTGTAAGCATCCACATTTCTACACAAAATTCTCAACCTGCTAAACCCAGGCATGCCCAGAGCCCAAACAAAGCAGTGCGACCAGAAGCATAGGCAGGAAAGCTAGGGAATGGCTGGAGAATTGTCCAGGGACTGGACTGAATAATCTGATAGGCAGTCCTGTACTGCAGCCCCTCTCTGGTGTGACCTCACAGAATTTTCCCTCTTCACCAGATGAACTGGTGGCAGCTTGGTCCCAGGCTGTGGTGTGGGCGTTGCCTGGCCCCTGAGATTGTGAAGGCAGGAAGGAGACTGGTCAGTGAAACCGGGCATCCCTCCAAGAAGACAGGGATTTCTAGGCAGATTTCTAGGTGGCTGTCCCAAGACAGGAGCAGAACATGACGTGCTCCAGGGGTACTGTGGCTGCAGCCCTTCTGCTCAGGTTAGCATCACCTTCTAAAGCAAACATGCCCCCTACCAGAGAACATTTGGCCAGCATCCTCCACCCACAGAACTTCCTCAGCAGACAGTTCTCAAGACACCCTCAAACTAATTGACTTCGGAGGTTGTCATGGGGTCAGTGGACCGTGGAGTAGCTAAGAGGGGAACAGGAGAGGTGGCCTCAATTAGGGCTGGGTTGAGAATGATTGGCAGAGTCATAGGTGGCACCCCAACCTGCAGGGGAGAGGCGAGAGGCTGCAGGATGAGTGGTGGCTGTGCTGTCGTAGGAGGTATGTCTGTAACAGGGCTTGTCTTCGTTGGAGCCGATGCTGGGAAGGAAGGAGAGGCAGAGGTGCTGATGGTGGGCGAGGCAGGTGCAGCTGCTCTCTCAGACTCTGGAAAAAAGAAGAGACAAAATACATCCTTACACAGGCCCTGACAAAGTCACCTTTCAGCTCAAAGCTCAGCAGGGCTGAAGATCAACTCAGGGGCCTTTTCAGACTTGCCCCTCCCACCTACCTTCATGCAAGGTCCTGAGGAGCAGGTACCCATCACAGGCATTCTGTCCCAACCTCTGCCCACCCCAATAGCCTCAGCAAGAATGCCACAACCTATCCATTTGGAAGCACAACCTATCCATTTGGAAGCACAACAGTTCTACAACACCGGAGACCTGGTCACTGTAGATCATGCTAAACCAAGGAAAAGCAGATCCATGCCAACGTACTGGGAAGATGATTCCAGAAAGAAGCAAACAGGACTCACCACTGGCACCCACTTCACAGGGCTTCTCCAAAGGAGCCAGGTGGGTGGCCGGTCTCACATCCCCCACAGGAGAGGGGGGCAGGGCAGACACTATTGATTTCTGATGCTGCTGCTCCACTGGTATGCTGGGGACAGGGTCTAGGAAAACAAAACAAGCAGTGAGCCCACACACCAGTTTGCTCACTCCTTTGCCCTCTGTCAGCTTGGCCTCCTTGTGCCAAGCTCCAACAGCCTCCTGCACCCATCGTTTCATCAGCCCCCAGGCACTATGGCAGCTGGGTACTGGACAAGGTGCAAGCACTAGGTTCAAGACCTGTTTTCTTAAGGTTTCTCAGCCCCCTGTACCTTGGATGACTGTCTGTTTGAAGAGTTCATCCCGCAGCCTAGGTAAAAAACAGTCAATCCGCTCCCAGGTGATCTCCCAGAGATCCGAGTATCCCGTCCGAGAGTCAGCACTGTGGAATATCCCAGCCGTATCCATTACAAGTAGCATGTTCTTCAGAGACTCCGGGATGGCCTCCAGCTGTAATCAGAGACACTCCTCAGGACACAAAGAATGGACACATAGCAATGAAAAAAAGCTCAAAACAGCTGATGGGCTGCCTTGGAAACAAGAGGCCAAGGGGAGAGAACACAGAACAAAATGGTTTTGGGAGGATTAAAAAGTTAAAATACAAACAAACAAACAAACCACCTTTCAAGCTTATAAGGTTAAAACCAATGAATAGTTGTTCAAAGCACTGCAGCATCACTTTCAGCACCTTACCAGTAAGTCACTGGAGCCAGCGTGCATGTATTTGTCCATAAAGTCCAGGATCGTCAGCCACAGGGCAGCAAAGGTGGTCAGTGAGAGCAGCGGGGAGAGATGCTGCAGGAACACCTAGAAAAAAAACACAGCTACTATCAACAAGTAATATCAGGGCTGCTGCTCACAGCTTGACAAGCCAATCTTGCAAATCTGGAATCCCCCTCCCTGTGGCAGGCTGGGAGCATGCACAGGCCCACCCCGCAGCCACCAGAGGCCTCTATGCTTCTGAGCTGCACATGTAGAGAAGTGGATCTTGTCTCCTTGGCATGAGGCCACTGCAGTCTGCATCATCACGTCTGCCAGTCCTCCCAGGCCCTCTGCCTTAGGTCAGTACTATCAGCTTGTGACATGCACCATTTCACCATTAGAACAGACTGTTTTTAACTAGTGCCAGGTGAAATACTTCTCTCTTCATCCTTCATGAAACCACAATCTCCGTCCTGACATTTTTTCCAAGGGCCAGGATCATGGAGACAGTTCTGGAAAGAAGGCATGTCCCAAGGGCAGAAGGTGATGGAGAAGCACTGAAGACAGTCAAACTAGCAAACTGACACCCATGCAGATCTGGGATGCTAGGAAGACGATACAGCAAACAGTTTGGTTTTCTTCAGACATATGTCTTCTTCTGAGCTTTCAGGCAGCAGGGGCACACTCACCTTGGAAAGAAGTGTTGAGGCTCTCATCCTAGTTTCTTCCATCCCACCAACATCAGCTGGGCTGATGTTCTCAAGTAGCTTGGTTAGCAGAGGGAACAGCACCTGTTGGGTCAGACACATTGATATTTCAGAGCTGAAAAACGACTGATGAGATCTGCACAGACAGCCTTGCAGGAAGGAACTGGCTTTTGGGATTGGTGGCTTCTCAGCACAGAGCATGGGAGAAGCAATGGGAAATGGAAATGATTGGATTCACTTCAATACTCCAAGAGGCTGTGCCAGGATCCCAAGCAGAAAGGAACTTTTCATGGGATTAGAGTAGGGAATGCCTTGTCCGTTGTGAACAAGTTGCTCAAGAAGACAGTGCTGAAGTAGCCACCATTCTGCCACTCCTGCACACAGCTTTTCTCTTCATGACAATGCTGTCCTGCCTACATGCCCAGCCCAGCCAGGAGGTTACCTTGTTGAAGCAGGACTCCCATTCCAGGGCATCCAGGGCCTGCAGGTCATGGACCAGGAGGGCCCGCTGCAAGTAAGTGAGTGCCTGCATCCGTACCTGGCGTCGGGCATCGCAGCACAGCCAGGCAATACCTGCAAGAGAGGGATTCAGAGCAAAACCCATGGTGAAAAGTGTCACATCCCTACTTCCCCAGTCTAGAGTGAAAACTTTAATGAAGATCAAACATGCTTTGGGGTAAAAAAAAAAAAAANAAAAAAAAAGAAAAAAAAAAAAGAAAAAAAGAAAAAAAAAAAAGAATAACAAGAAAAGGATTATACTTGTTCCAAGCCATACACTGGGAATCTAATGTCAGGTCCAGAAGCAAGCTGTCAGCTAACCCGTGTTAAAGATACCTTTCCGGATCTGATCCAAATTCTTTTTCGATTAGAGTAGACCCTAAAAACAACCTCTGCCTGCTTTCTGCAGTTAAGTTCTTGGCTCCTCAGCTTTCATGAGTGCTGCCATTATTTTGGACGTGTCTCTGCTCACTCTCATCACAAGGGGATGGCTTTACCTTGTAGCAAAGGACACCAGCAGTTGGACCACAGTGTTCGTGAATCTGCTTCGACTTTCCTTCCCGCTGTCTCTAGATGGCGTTGCTCCTCTGCCCAGGAGCTGTAGATGGTGGCTGCTCGTGTGTGCAAGGTGTGCATGAGGTCCAGGAGCTGCAAGTCAAAACATCACATTAAGCAACACATAGGATCTATATTTTTGAAGCAACCCTGGTCTCTGCTCTTCCCCAAAGCAATACTAAAAGGCTCACAGCTACTCAAGCCTACTTCCTGTAAGCACATAACTATGCTCTGGACATGGTGTCAGGTCCTGCTACCTGTGCCCTCCCTAAGTGGCCAAGTGCTGGGCATCTTCAGCAAGATTTCTGTCATTTCAGTAGCCTTGTCAATCCCATCTTTGAGGAACAGCATCCCAGTCCTGCCAGGAGAAAGAACGGAGCTTTTCCTGGCACAGAGCACAGTAGGAGAAACCCTGTAATTCAGCTGTGCTGTCCAGGGACAAATCCCTGCCTTTTTTTTTTAAAAAACAAAAAAGCATGAAGCACATGCAAAGCTCCTTCAGAGCAGCTCCATATAGGCAAATGACAGCATTCCAGTAATTTTACTATTGAACTGAGGTCCAACAACCCGGCAGTCAGCAGGCCTGTGCCTTCACACCTTTGAAGCACCAGCTAGAGGAAGAAATGACTCCCTCATGTCAGTCTTCTGTACTTGAAATCCCAGTGCCTCAGCCCGCAGGACTTCTCCCTCTCCACAAGCTCAGATGCCCTGTCAGACTCCCCACTAATCCCACAGGAACTTCATGCCTCCAAATGCCCTTGATCCACATCCACCTTACCTACTATACTGACTCACAACACCAGACCTCCTCACTTTTCAGGACTTCACTCTCCACTGCTGTTCTGCTTCTGCCTGTCCAACTTGCAGTCTTCCTCTTTCACTGCAGAGCCACACACTGCCGCCAGAGCCACCCTCTGCCACCCAGTGTCCACTAAGCTAGGATGCAGACACCCTCACCCCACAAAGAATCCCAGCGACTCCCCAGCAAGGCCCCAAGTATGGGAAAGGAGAGGAGGAAATCCTTGCTATACTTACGTCCTGACTAACCTGTAAAGACACAGTGTGGTAGCTGGCAGGGATGGTCTCATCCTCGTCCTCATCACTGTGCGTGTGTGCCTGGTGCTGGCTCAAGACCCGTGATCGCCGTGTGGAGCTCTCCTTTGGCTTTTTTTTTAACCGACTGGATTTACTGTCATACCTGTGGCTCTTCCCCCTCTTCTCCTGGGACTTGTAGCCTAGAAAGTGAAAGTCAATGTACCATACACACACTCCACCACAAAATTTTCTGCCTTTGAACATACACAGCAACCACCTTTCGATATCTCCAGTGGTGGTCCCTGTCCTGTCAAATAACAACTACCCGCTTGAAGAGGTACCCAGCACCCCTCAGGAAGAGCCTTCATCAACAGCTAATACTGCTACCTCCACCTCAGCTCCAGACCTCTCCTCCAACCCAGAGAGAGGGATAAGAATAAGGTTCTCACTTCCAGCAGGAGCCAGGACACTTTTCTTGTTCTCTAACAGTATACTTCACACTTCTTGCTGACTGGCCACCCCAAGCCCAATCCTAATTGTCAAACCAAAGGCCATCTTACCCCCATTCAGGCTCGCCTCCACAAAGATGCGGATGGTTTTGACACAGAGCTCGAAGTTCTCAGGTGTAACATGGGCAGCATCTCGCACGATGAAGGACAGGGACTCTACGCACTTCATGAGAGACTTTGTGTCATGTGGGCCCAAATCCAGCCCCACAGTCAGGCTGTACTGGTTGACAAGAGGAGATGGTCCCAGCCTGCTGAGCCCAGCAGTGGATCTGGAGGTGTCGATGTCATCTTTCCCCACCTGCAGGGCACGGCAAGAGGGTAGCAGGAGAGGGCAGCAGGAGAGGGCAGGGCAGCATAACAAACAGCACCTCATGCACATGCTGCAAGGTTTTTTCTTCTGAAGCCAACAGGTAACATTTCTTTAGGACCCATTTCCCTTTCTTCCTCATTTGCTTCCAAGCTTTCTCCTCTCTGTCTGTATCTCCTCCCCACCGTCCCTTTACATTGTCAGCTCATCGTAGCTCTCTTTTCTACTGTCTTATTCTTTTTCTCCCGAACACATCCTCTGCCCACAACCATGCTAGGAGTAGTCTTCTTCAGGCACCAGAAGCCCATGGACTACTCACCACTAGCCAGCCACTGTTCATGACATCCACATCTGTCACTGAGCGATGCATCTTGCCCGGTTTCCCATGGTCTGTGTACACCTCTGAATCAGAGGTGTAGCCACGGTCCAGGCTCACGTCACTTGGATGACAGGAGGAGGAGACTTCGCTGTCTGACTGAGCACCTTCAAGACAAAAGGCACAGATTTTTAGATCAAGGCCCAATCAAGAACTCTGAACAGTAGCTGTGGATAAGGCAGAAGCAACTCCAATTAGTCAGATCAGCATCAGCTAGGAACCACCTGTGGGCCCTGGAAGAAACCGGGCCAGGCCTCTCCTCCTTTGAAAGGAAGAACAACTATGACAGAAGCGTGCACAGGAGACAGCAGGAAACACAACTCCGACACTATTTCTCCACTTTGGCTTTCCCCTTTAGAGGGAAGGGCTTTCCATGCTCTACTACATCACTTGTCAGCCTGACCATGGATTTAAAAAGGGCAGGATGTCCAATGCTTTGACCCTGGGGGAAGAATCAGATGTACCACACACTTTAAGAACTACTGGAGGAGCCAGGTTCAGCCAAGACAACTCCAGAAGCACAACATGGAATGGCATGACTCGTGTTGGGCCTCTGGGGTCACTCAGCTCCACACTAATACTGGTCAAGTCTTTCTCATGAACAGCAATGTACATTAGCATGTTCCACATCTGTCAGATCTACCTTCTTCAACCTTTAGGATAAGCTTAAATTCCACATGTCCCAAGCACAGAAATCTTTGCAAGGGCCCAAACTTAAGCTACCGACATAATGTCATTTAGAAGCGAAAATTAATTCTATCACTCAACATTATCTAGAAACTCTCCAGCAGAGAGACAGACTCGTGAACACTGTGCACCATTTTCAGAAAGAGATCAAGAGAACTAAGGTTCTGATGTGCAAGGTGCCACAGTCAAGTAGTTTGCTCAATCAGCAAAGATAGAAGCAGTTAAAAAAAACCAAACCAAAACAAAACAGGGAGAAGACAGCCCAGCATTAGCACAGAGGGCAAAGGCCACAGAGGTTCTGCAAAAAAACCCAGGTTTCTCCCATCTGTCTAGCACAAAGCATCAGCACCTAGCAAGGAAGTTCTAGAAAAGCAGAGGAAAACAAAGGCTTCTGGAAAAGCCTTTTCTTGCTGTTTGCTTTAAAAGTCTGAGGCTGTCAGCCTCAAACACATTGCCAGCTGGCTAAAGCGAAACAGGAGCAGTCTGCTGAAAAGACTGCCTTTCTAACACAGTCAAGAGAGGTGGGAAATAGTAGGCTGGTCTTGTGGGAACAGTTCAGGCACTCTGAACACAAACAGATTTGGAAATAGAATTTTAAAGAGCAACTCCTTTTATGAGATTCTTAAAACGGTGACAGAAAAGAGTCAGTCCCACAAAAGCAGCAAGTACAAGAGGAACAACAGCTGGGCTTATATTACATGCTCAGATGAGAGATTAAGGCTGTATTACCCAAGGCATCAGACCACAACCAGCAGAAAACGCTCCTTGGGTAGAGCAAAGACCTTCTACAGCTGCTACAACTGATATCAGTTTTCCTCCCACTGCTCCCCCAGGGACTGGCACCTGGACCGCTGCTCACGGAGGAGGAAGAGATGGCAGAATAGAGATGGGGACAGACCAAGGGGTAGGAGTGAACAGCAGGTGCTGGTCTTTAATCTTGCTAATGTAGTTTAATATCAGCTTTGTTTTCTTGCAGTCCCCTTTGCTAATTGAAAAGCTTGAGGAAGCAGCTGCTTATCTGGCAGGCAGGCATCAGATTTCCTAGCAAAAGCTGGCCTGTCTTACCTGTGTCGTTATCTGTCCTTGCTGTAACCTGCAGGGCTGCAGGCGGCTTCACCCCAGACCCAATACACTCCAGGAGGGTGAAGAGCGTGTACCAGTCATCCCCAGAGTGAATGTTGGCAGCATTGGTCTTCAGGAGTTCATGGAGGCCATAGGCAACCTCATGGCTAACTCTGGACAGCACATTTGGCTTCATCATGAGCAGGATACGTAAGGAGAGGAGAACCTGGCCAGAGGAGGAGTGAAGAATAACAGACGCTGTTACTTAGACTCACTTCTCCAGCAAAGTCCCCCTTCATTTATTTAGAGCTACTTACAACTGCTGCTTGCCATTACCTGCAGCACAAACAGGTTAAATGTGGGCCTATCCAATGACAATTTGTTTACTGTGTTGTCAGATGTAGCCAAAAAACCCCAGTAATAGACTTTCAAAAATCCCTTACCTGCGCGCTGATTTCTTCCCGACGAAGGAGCCGAATTGCCAGTCTCAGCAGCCCCACCACTGCCCTCTCCACCAAGAAGCAGAACTCCATCGCATGGACACAGAGGTGATAGAGGTGGTCTCGGACAGTTTGCCAGACACAGGTCACACGGTCCCTAGCCACAACAAGGAGGAGGGAAAGGGCAGGATGAAAGGACATGAGACAAGAGTGACCCAGCTACCTCTCCCAGAACTACAGACAACCCAGTACTTCTTCATTTTAATGAAAAACTCCAGCCAGGAGATATAAGAACAGACACATAGAAACAACAAAGCCATTGAATTTCTTATTTACTTCATTACTTGCAAAGCAATCAGGTGGGAGAATTTTCCCTCCAGAATTTAGTTTATGTTCTCCAAACCTCAGGATATCAAGCAATAATTCCTGGGTGAATAGCCCCTCTGTTTGCATATGCAAGAGTGGAATTGCTAAGCCCTGAAATTACGGCCACATGCTGTTTCAGCTGGCAAATCAAGCATATAAGGAACTCATTCCCTGGACCTGGGCAGCAGCTGCAGTAAAGCAGGGACATTTACAGTGAATCTGCCTGTATTTCAAGGTCATACCTATTCTCGAGCACAATCCTCAGAAGCATCTCCAAGCAGAAGGCAGCATCCTCTTCATCATATGTCTCCTCATCAGGAGTCACAGAGATTAGAGCCTAGAAAAGCCACGAAATGTTTGTGAATCACAACCCCCAAACTGGGGGACCAACAAATGAAGACCAACAGAATGCTATGAGTCTGGGCAAAACTGCACTCTGCTGCCTGGTGAGCTCTGGCATAGTTTATAAAAAAATGCCTTGGATAGAGGTCAAGCTAAATATATGGAAAATTGTTACTTTTTTTACTATGCAAGATGCAATAGGAACTTAAAAGATATTGAACTCCGACAAAGTCTCTCGGAGAGAAATTCTGAAAGCCAGCAGCTTCTTGCTAAGAATACGTGAAATATGGAAAAGGAAAGACATAGCAAGGAATTACTATGAATATTGCAACTATTCCTCTCAAGCCATAAGCTTGCATATGAAAGGAGGATTCCTGACATAATAGGGGTAAGAGCATAGTGTTCCTCTGGAACTGACACTGCACACAAAAACTGAGTCACCACTTCTGCAGCAAGTTCTGCTTTAGCTGTTTTAAGTATTGTTCTTTGGGGTTTACTCAACTGTCATCTTTATTTTAGAAACTCAATACCTATTCTTCTCAACCTCTGCAGCAAGCCTTGATAAATAAACCTCTCCTTTGTTTTAGCACAAGTCTCAATAGTGTCATGCATCCTATTGATGAAGACAGGGAACTGCAACTACAGCAGCCTGAAGAGAAAGGCACTTGCCCTTTAAGGAGCCATGAATTAGGCAACACACACTGCCAGCCCACACAGCATCTCTGCAAGGGGTGCATTGTACTATTTGCTTTTGGAAAAGGTGAGAGCAGTCAGACTCATTCCACAACCTGAAGTGGTCTCAAACTCCACACTGGCCTGAGAAGCCACTATTAGAACCAGGTAACTACCTACCCTCCCCCAGGGAGAGGAGCTTCTCTAGCCCAAAGGCTAGAGAGTCCAGTCTTACTCCATCTCCCAGAGTAGCCAGGTACCACTACCTAGGGGCACACGGACAAATATTTCTGTATATCTCTTGCCTCTAAAGTGGCTTTTTAGAATGCTCTCATTAGGCACACAGCACACCAGAAAAGATGAAAATCCATAACATTAAGCTCCTACACAGAGCTACACATATTTTCAAACACTTACCATGACCTCCTCAAGGCTTTTAGAATGCATTCCACAATTTAATTCTTCCTCTACTACTAAAACAATTATGGCTGCCAGCACATAAATTACATGTAACAGCTGAACTAATGACTGGTTTCGTATCCCAAATAGGTCCAAGACCTCCTTCAGGGACAGAGTAGCTAGGTGAGTACACAGCAAATATCCATGATCACGCACAGCATACTTATTCCATCGTCAGCCCAGTCCCTTGCCCAATATCTCTCTCACCTTCATGAGCTCCTGGAGGGATTCAAGTTGGAGGAATTTGCTTTCTGTGATCAACTTCTCAGGATCACATTGCTGCAAAAGACAGGAAAGAGGACTGTGCATCTGGGGGATGAGGAAAGCATAGAAACAGATCCTCCAGAAACACCGCTTGTTTCCAGAAGAGATACAGATAGTGGCTTTAACACAGTTACCTGGAGAAAAACTCCTGCCAGGTAGTTCACTCCTTTAACAGCAATTACCTTTAGAAGACCTGACCTGTGCTAGACAGATTTTAACAGATAACTCCTCTGTCCACATACTGCTCAAACCCCAGGTTCAGATTTTGTTGGCACCATGTGCTTTAACATGGTATTGGAAAAGATCAGGCATTTGAGAATTTATTAATTTGTCTTCAACTATAGGACTGTGATGTCAAAGGCAGATCCCAGCTTCATATGGGGGATCGTTCCTGTTTTCATTTGTTACTACGTTTGTGCATAACAGCACGCAAGACCCTCTAGCTGTCAATGCAGATATGCTCTTACAATTCCCAAACCCTCTGGAACCTGCAACACTGCCTAGAAACATACATATTTATGCTTCTGTTGCCTGTTATCCATATAGTACTGTCATCACAAACAAAAAGCAGGTTCTTTTACAGCCTGTATGTTACCTTTATGCATTCCAGAGCCGTTCGCTTTGCCTCCTGTGTCTCTGTAGATGGCCCTCTCATACCAGATTGCTCCGTCCCACTGAGGGTGAGCCAGCTCACAAAACTCAGCACTGTAGATTCACCACTGCAAATCAGAAGACACCATAATCAATGAGAAAACAAGAAGTCATATTATTCTCCAGCTTTGGTACAAAAAGGACTGCCTGGGCAATCTATACCACTTACCGGTTAGATGGTGTTTCTTCACGTTGCAGATAGATTTTACCATTAGGATCCACAAAGTCTTCGACCTGGAAGACAGACCAGAACACGGATATAATCAATTGTCTGCTTCTTTGTAGCCTTCCTCCCAAACCCTGTAATGTTTCACTTAGTGATAAAACACTACACCCAACTGGCCATGTGTAGGCAGTCAATCCCAGCTCTTCACCCCCTCAGCCCTTCAGTAAAATGCCACCCCCACCTGGCAATACCAATGCTGTACTCTAATACTTCATGCCTATCAGCATGTCCCTTTTCTGCACAATACTCATATCTATTCAAGTAATACTGGAATTTCTCAAATCCAATAAAAAGTATAATGAGAAAAAAATGAAACCCTATGAAAGAAGCTGAAAGCTGCAGATAACTTGAACACTACACCCTTTGCAGCCTTTCCAGCTCTGTACACACTTTACCAAAGCCAGGCCTTTGCAACAGAGCTCTCCTCCCCTCTGAACTGGTTCTATGAAAAGCCAGCTTCCCAGTTCCCTACTCCTCGATTACCCACGGGCCAGCTGTTGTTACCTCCACCATGGCCTTGGGCAGCAGCTCTGCTCGGAAAAGCTGTAGCATGGCCTCCATGATGTTTTTCCAGCCTTCCCGCAGAATGTCACCATGGCGATGGGCCAAGTGAAACACAGTCTTTGCTGCAATATGGGCCTTGGGATTACTTCCAAAAACAGCGGGCAGGTTCTCAATAGACTGCAGGGAAGAAGAGGGGGTGGCAATCCGTCAGCAAGAGATGTTTTCTTTTCTACACAAATTAGGGCACACTGTTCAGAACTGGTTACGGGAAAGACAACGATTCTGTGTACGATGTTTGGATAACTCCTCAGCTCATATTCACTTTGCACACATATAATGACAAAGACAGCTTACCTGGTACAAGCTGAATCACTGAGCCACCTAGACATAAGCTCTCCAAGAACAACAACAATACAGAACATTTTGAAAGTGCTTGCTGAAAACTCACTAACAGTATTTTATTCTGCTATGGGAACTCATTCCAGGATCAAAGCCTTCTACAAAAAGTATCACATCCCCTCTGGAAGCACCAATTACTCTGCTCTACTGTTAGAAAAAGAAACTATGACCAAAAGCTTTACTGACTTGCAAAGCTGCTCCTACCACTACTTAACAGCAAGATTCAAAGTAAGAGTGATGAACCCAGACATACTGTCTCTGCCAATAATTGCTGGATCATAATTCCTCATAATCTGTACTCACGTACTCACAGCTTTTCAAAATACAAAAGAAGTGCGCTAAGTCATTTAAACCAACTAATGTATGTGCCAAAACAAGAAAAAACCCAACAACCACATGAGCTAGTATCAGACCCTGTAACATGCTCCATGCTTCCGCAGTTACTTAAGCTCATTGCAATGCTCCTTTTGACAAGAGATGGGCTTTGCCATTCACTTGCTCATGTGGACAAAACACATACTTATTCCTTCATCAGGAAAGGAAAGGAAAGAAAAGACAGGAGCTAGGATGGACTGAAAGTGTGGCTCTTCCAATCTCAGACCCTAAGATCAGAAAAACTAATTCTTGCTTCAGTCAAACTATTATCAAAATGGGTCTTTGAATTTAGAGGTAAACTCCATTAGAAGTGCCAATCTGGAGGTCTGGCAGAAATGCGACAACCCATTTTTTTTCCCCATTGTTGCTATGGAGAAAGCACACAAATACATACATCACTGAAGTTTCAGAGTACAAACATTAATATGCCTGGTTTTGCACTGTGGCAACAAGCCACAACACCAAATTAAAACATACAGGGGTTTTGCTACTACCTATACACTAAGTCAGCATGAGTCCTAACTGTGGATCAAGAAGTAGGGCACCCGCTCTTCTTAAATCACTTAATCCTCCTCTCCATGTTCCTTTCCATTCCTCTTCTTTAAACCAAAGTGGCCATGCACGGCTATTGCAGCGCTTGGAGAAGATGCCTCACCACCAGCGCGATCTGACTTGGGAAGTGACTAGCAGCTAAGTGACACTTTGATGTTCTTCTCTTGCTTTCTAACAGTTGCTCTTCGTTTTGTCTCCTCAGCCCCTGAAGACAGCCCCTTCTTCTCCCCTTCCATCAGACTGTCTGTCAAATATTTGTTCAGTTGTCATATTCCACGGATGTCTCCAAGCCTTACAGGAATTTAGGACAGCAGAAAGTAATTGGTGTAACTTGGAATCTGGCCACAGATAAGAACTCACAGCCTTCTTCAGATCCAGAAGTCCCTGATTCTATGTCACCACCCAAAGACATACTTGGTTACTTTACATAGACATTGGACTGCTCCAGATTCTAGTCTCACAACTAGATGGGATGCAGCTGGCAATAGCTGGTGCCTCTGAGGGCTTAGTCTAGTCGCTTCAACTGCGTAAATCTGTGTCAAACAATTGTTTCATGGCAGACATTCCTCTGCTTGGGTTATCTATTGGTAGTGTCAGGGTCTGGTATGCCTGGAGAGGATCAAGTATTTCACCTTTACTGTTGTGAGCTGTGGAGGAAGAGGGAATCTAAAGCAACCCCACTGCTTGGGATTTCTTTGTTTTTTAATAGCCAACCTGGTACTTTTTCACTGCTACCAATACCAGAAAGCAAGTGATATAAAACACCCAGTCCAAACAATTCAATTTCCTTGCAGCCTAATTCTATTAACTGGATTACTTTGCAGGACTCTTCCATTTCTGCTATCCCTTCAAGGGATTTAAGAAAAAAAAAATCACCACCTGTCTTGGCCTTTTTACTCCCGTGCTTTCAGGATTTAATGATCTTGTTTCCCTTTTTCTTTTTCTTTGTATGTGTGGCAGTTCTATTCTGCTCACTGTGGGTCTTGCACTGGTTCTCAGAGCAACGCTGTGAGATTCTTTGTGAGTTCTGACCCTTTAAAGGACTTGCTGTCATCTCCTTAGCACAAAGCATGGTCTGCCATAATCATGCATAATCTTGGCTGGGATCATGGATGATCACTGACTTGATCACAGGGAGATCTAAGCCTCCTCAGATCAAGTAAGTGGAATAAACACTTATACGTCACAGCATTCTGCCCTGCACAAACTGCCACTTGTGAGTAGAATGAAATTGTGCATCTTTGAACCTGTCTCACGAAGTCCTACTTCACTACATACTTTTCATTGCCTCCTCCAGAAAACTCTGGGCAGGGGCTGCTAGATTCCTACAGAGACACTGATAACTCAAATAAGCAAATATTACTGCTTAACAGAAGAGGGTTCTCATACAATAAAAGCCACGCTTCTTCCCCTTCCTTGCAAACTCACCTCACTGTTGAGGGCTGTAAACTTGCAGAGAGAAATTATGAGATTGTCAAACACATCACTAAAGCCATAGTGTGCAGAAATCATTGCACATTTTCTGGGGAAAGAAGAAAACAGAAAACAATGTAATAAGTCAGCACAGACAAGTCTGTCTACAGGACAGCAAATCAGGGTGCCTCTCTTGACATTTTAGAACCTGCTCTCCACCCACTCATAATGATTGCTGATGTATAGAAGTCCACTATTATCTCTCAAATAATCTCAGTCTTCATCCATACATTCTGATATTTGTCTGTGCTGATACAAAGGATCACTTTCAAGACGCAAGTCTAAACAGACAGACCACTTGCACCTGAGCCAATATACCCCGTCTTTACATAAGAGAATGTTGCTCAGATTGGCAGTAGTGTTGAAGGTGTAGTTTCCAAGAGATCATGGCTACAGCAATATGTTAACAGAGCTTTAAAACTATGCTTAAGGCATCATTTGGTCTGGATCTAAGCATGACCAAATATTGTTCCAATACAGTTTCTCACAGACAGTAAGTTTTTTGAATATTGGTCATCTGGGGAAAGAAAAAAAAAAAATGAAAAAAAAAATCCCCATCCCATTCAGCCACAGCTATGGCCTTGTACACGAGAGGTTTTGTTCATATGCAGGGATTTTGCATCACCGTGCAAGTTAAGGGTGACTTTTCCCCCTCATTGCTAACCAGCACAGCTATGTCAGCTTTAAATGTAACCAGGTTGGAGCTTAAAAATACATACCCCAGACACTTTGTTTTTTAAAACACAGCAGTCAAGCCGAACAGTGAGAGACAACCATGAAAGGCCAAGACGGGATGAATCAACACAAATGATAGAATAAAACTAAAGGACTGTAGGTCACAATAAAATGCTCAACTGCTAGGAAAAGTACCAGTTGGTATTCACTGTGATATCTCTAGCATATAAACAGGAGACAATGGCTAGATTTTAACTCTTCTGGGTCTTCTTGAATGCAAGAGTTACCTGAAACCAGAGATAGCCTTCTGGATGATTGTTTCTTCTAAGCTCTTGTCAAAAACATAAGAAAGTGCTGCAATGGTTGGCCCCCATGTCATGGTGAAGAGATCATGGTCATAGCTTCCTGGAGGTACATGGAGAAATATTCCCTCATCAGTTGCACCGCGATGTAGCAGGACATTCCAGATATAGTTTTCCTTCACCAGGCCTGTCTGTTCTTCTGGCATCACTATCTCATCATTTCTACAAGAGAGGAAAGCAGAAAGGTTGAATTTTTCATTCTGAGCCAAACCTAACATTTACACAATGCCTTTCATTACATGGTTCCAAAGCTAAGTGATCTCTACTCTGGAGTGGTTTTGCCAGCTCCTGAAACAGCCTATTTTCCTGTGCCTGCCTGCTTCCCTTGCCCTTCTCTGATAGCCTGGATATGAAATCTGGTGGCTCTCAGCTGCACCCAGCAGCAACTGTGTAAGGATAGTATTGAAGAAGCAGCTACCTAACGCTACAAGTGCAAAATGCAACACATACTGCAGTTAAATGATGGGAAATTTTGGACAGCACGTTGGCATAGCTTCACATGCCCCCATCCCAACTCTCCTCCCATTAAGATTGTTCTGCCTATCTCATACTCCCAGATTAAAAAAAAGTTATACCACTGCAGCCAACAGCAGGCAGAAGTACTTTTGTATAAGAAAAATGCAAGTATTCAGATTATGCCAAAATCAAAAATCAGAAAGCCAAGCAGTACAAAATTAAAGATAAAACAAGAAACTAAATGTATGATGGGTGATTCATAACCAAGGTACCACAGCTCCTTACTGTAACTGGATTAAAGCTAAAAATTAATAAAACAATTACGATTAATGCTAAACAGTACTTGCAATCGCAGGTTAGAATATGTCAAGCCTAAATACATACTCCCTAAACTTGAGTAACATTGCACAAGAGATAACCCTCTTATCTAATAACTTATTGAAAAAGAGTCTCACATCTACTACGAAAAGTAGATTGCAGCCAATCTGAAAAGTAGAGGCCCTTCTGCAGCAATCAAAAAATAACAAGCTTCAGCTACCAAAGAAGCAATTTTCATGTGTTAACAGCAACTATAAAAAAACTCTCCTGATTTATTCATAAAAATAAGCTCTTCTCAGTTTCAGGTGCCTGCATATTTTGACAAGAGAAATCATTATTGAGATTATATAGGAAATGTGTTTGCAGTCAATTGCATATATTTTCTAAGTACCTGTATTTGATTAATGTTAACAGAAGCAAGTGAATGGATTTACTTGGAAATTCTCAGGAAATGAAATTGTGCTCAAAAGTGAAATGCTGAGATCCTGAAGAGATAATGCACTACTCTGTACAGATGACAGTCTGTTTTTTTCCCCCCCCATAATAATACAAAGAAAACAAACAGTTCCTCAATCTCAACTATGACACTGGGGCAATTTATCTGAGATGGAGCAATACTGAAATGCTACACCAATTGTTTTAGCCATAGAACATACTGAAAAGGCTGAAGTATCTGGTGAAGGGAGGATAAAGGGGAACAGAGGCACCAGATAACCAAAAGATAGGAGAATATTCCCAGGGTACTACTCAAACGATTAAGAACACCCTTAGGGGAGAGAAGCCAATCAAAACTAGAGCTCTATTTGAAAGCTAGAGCTACCTCCTGAAGAATTTCTAGATAAGTAGTACAGGCAGCTTTCCCACCTTCCAACAAAAGGCTCACAAGGGAGGGTCAGCCTAATCACACTGCCCTGCTTCCAGCCTGAGCCACTGCAGACTGAAACTAGCTGAGAGTCAGTCACATCCTGCCTCCTCAGAGATGTAATCCTCTCAGCCCCAAATTGGCTGGGCCTGGATTTACTGATAGGCTAGACTGCCAAGCTGTTATTCAAGCTCCCCACCCAGAACTAGTCTATATACAAAAGGGCTTCAGCCACCAAGAATTCTCCTCAAATACCGGTCAGTGTGCCAGGAGCTTCAAGGGTGGCAAAAGAGATTGGTGCAGGCAGCAGCCTCCTATGAAGAGCTCAAAAGTAAAAAATGACACTGAAACCTGGACATGTTACGTCAGGGCACCAGTGCTGTCCTGCGGATGAGATTCTATCTCTAACACTACATAAAACAACCTAAAGAAGGCTTAAGGCCTGTTCTGGATAACAGAGGTTTCTTAGATCCAGCATTTCACGTGTGCTGGTCTTGCTCAGCCATTCTGTAACACGTTGACAGAAGCAATGTACTTTTTAACTTTGTCTTAAGCTCTGTGGATTAAAATACCATGGCAAGAATGAGAAGACACAAATTCAGTGCAATCACCATAACAGACTTGTTACCACAACCCCACACGGAGCTTGAAGTTGGTCTGAGGCAAAGGGGCACATGATCAGCGAATCTCTCTCTGCACTCTCCAGAGGTCTCACAGACCAAGCAACTCTCGTTTGCCCACTGCACACAAGCAAATGACAGGTGGATTCTTACTTGATGGCATGGTACATGTCTTCCAATATGTCCTGTTCAAAGTCCTTGCCTCCATTTACACCTTTCAGGTTCTTCCGAAACTCCTGAAAAAAGTTTCATTCACGTTAATTCCTAATATCTCCAGCTTTAACTGCTTGGCTAGGATCAGTACTCCACTTGTTTTTCATAGGACCAGAAGGACATTATCTTGCATTGTTTAACATTCAGCCTCAAAATTCAAAGACTAAATGCTATTCTTAGTGGCAGTATTGTGCAGCAACCTGTCTCTGCTCATAAGGAAAGAACAGACACAACACAACACATGCTTAGCTGAGGACAGACATCAGAATGACAGGTCTGTACCACTGCACTGACACAGGGCTTGAAGTCTCTGAAAGCCCTCAGCAGTTCAACAATCTTCTCATGCACAAGCCTCTGGACTACACAGCAAATTGTCTGCTAAGCACATATTTCTTCAGACTGCCCCTTGCCCCCAGCTCCCCTCTCCCACTGTACTCAATTTCAGTGCTGCACACCAGCTTATTTTGAACATGAGTGATGAATGCCAGGGAAAAAAAAGAGAATGTCACTGAGGCAAAAACAGGTACTACATTGCTATCAAAATCAGAGAAGACAGGTGCCTACACTGGTAACACCCACCTCCAGAGTCATCGGGACATTCTGCTTGCGGACATTATGGTTGTGCTGGTCAGTGTTCAGCATAATAACTGCATAGGCCAGGGCAAAGCAGGCATCACTATTGGCAAACGGGGACCCATTTGATTTCTGAAAGACAAATGTATGCGCAAATTAGTCCTATGGGAACAGTGGCATTAGTGACCCAAGAAAGCCATTTTCTTACTCATGGTACTGAATCACCTCTGGGACAAACAAAAACCCAGGCTTTGGCTCCAGATTCCAAAAAGCACCCCGGAAATCTGCATGCCACTGCCATCTCCTGCAAAACAGCAGCTGCTGCCTGCAGGGCACAGTAAGCTTATATAGGCAGTTAGACCTGAGCTGTCCATCTTGGCGAGTAGATGCACAATAAAGACCACAGTTTTGAGCTTTCTGCCCACCAAGTACACACCCTCCAATGTTCCGTGAAGGCTTCCAGTAGTCTGTGGATTACAGGCGCCTCTCCTGGTAGTCTGAAGGCCTCTAGATAAAGTCGTAAAGCTTCATCCAACCTTAAACCTTGGAAACTGAAAGTGCTGCAAGAAGAATGATACACAATGAGAAACTGAAGCAGGATAGGTAAAGTAGAATAAATTTACTGACTACAGTCTTGTTTCTTGCAGCATCAGAATACCAGATTTCACAGAGAACACGAAGAAAAGAGTGGAGGGTGAGAAGAAATACACCATGAACAGGCAAAAAACAGTTAAGAGAGCATCAACAATCCTACAGATTATTATGTATGTAATCATCTCTCTAGCTTTCAGAGAGACTGGCTCTACCAAAAGCTGAAGTATCATGCTATTATATGTACCTAAGGTGTTACCATATGCCAAAGACACATAGAATTAAGGCATGACGGCACACAGGGAAACAAGTAATACACATCCAGGGCTTCCAGGAACTACTGTTCTACTGCTTTTTTAAAAATAACTGAACTCTTAGCTTTCACCCCTTTCTGATTAAAGAGAGAAAGATACTCACCCAACAAAGCTTTCCAGCAAGTCTATGTTCTTACGGTCACTCACAAACTCCCCAATCATCTTTTTGTCCAGGCGAGGATTCTCCCGTAGCCATCTGGCCACCTCATTGTTGTCAATGGGGGTGGCAAGAAGGTTCTTCTCCTGCAGAAACTGTATCCCTTTCTTTGGCTTTTGGTTGAACTGCTCTGTGCCGGTTATCAGGAGCTGAAGGAGACATTCTGATAATTACAAGCTTGAAGTGTGTATCTTACTTTAGATTGTTCTTTAGCATTTAAACAAAAAAATAAAGTAGAAAATAGATCGACCTCAGCACTGCAGGGGAGCTGGACTAGATGGCCTTTGAATGTTCCTTCCAATCCAAACTATTCTATGATTCTATGATCAAGTTTATTGTACCATGTAATCCAGCAAGAAGGCTAACCAAGTCCAGAAAACCTGCATTTGTCACAAGGATTCACTGTCAAATAACACTGGACAGAGCGAGCATGAGCTGCTGGCTTTGAGAAGATTTGAAATTTCACCAAGCAATTAGTTCTGCTACCCCAAATGCTTTACCTGCTCTAGCACGTAAACAGAGCAGTTGAAGTTCTCTGATGAACCCCAGACATGCGGAATGATCAACTCTACCCAGTTACAACAGCAGCACTGCTCCATGCCCTCTTCTGTCCCCTTTGGCTCCAAGCTCCCGTACTCTACCTCACTGCCAGGAGACATGCAGCAAGAATCCTTGGCACTGATTCAGCAGATGCAAGGAAGAAGTGCTGCAAAAGCTTAAACTAAGAACCAGAAAGCATTCTGCTAGTGAGACATAGTTCCAGGAACATCTGGTATTCCAGCATGACAAGATCATCTGTTGGCTGGGAACAGCAGATGCATTTTTGGTTTTGGAGGGAAGTCAACTATTCTGTCCTGCTTGATTCTTATTTTAGGAAACTAGACTCTACCAAGTGTAATAAAACACCTGACTAAGAAAGGGTTAACTGAGTGTTCTTGGTGATGTTCAGAAAAACCAAAAGCACAAACAACTGTATGAACTTTACTAAGGCACCAGAATAAATGTCAGTTCCCTGTTAGCTCCTATCACGATCAAACTGCTAGCAATGACCTAGTGAACTAAATTCGTGACCATCATGATTACAAGCTCCCTTGGGTTTCTCAGTACCTCGGAAGCCACCAGCCCTCTGTTCTCTGCTTCCCCTGCCTGTGTCAACATCCTCAAATTGCAGTAAAACACAGACCCTGAAATAGCATGGTGCACACAAGGACCCTGTCAGGGCATAACAAAATAATAATCATATGCTGTCTCAGTATAACAGGCCTGAAGGGACCGTATGATGCCAGCAGCATTTCTGTTCAGCTGTAAATCCTGTAATCCAAACCCCAGGGTATTCTATGGACTGGTTATACTTCTTAAGACCACCTGAAAGGAGACCAGACTGCTGGCAGTTTGCACTACCTTCATAATCATGTCAGTTCTGTGCTTCTGAGCTTCTGGTCACTGGGTTTGGAAACATCAAAAAAACCTTTCAATTTTATGCATAATGTGTCTTCTGCTTTTATTTCTCTTTTTTCCTCCTCCCAGCTGTGCTAATGTTTAGTACTTCAGAGGTTAAATGAAGCAGAACATGCCGGAGCCACGTCATTATCAACATTACTTAAGTGGAATGTTTTGTGTGCTCTGTTTACCTGCTCTGGATGAAATCATTAGCAGATTTAGGGTCAGGAAAGGATTTTCCCTGGGCAAACTAACAGAGATTTATGAACATCCTTCTGCCTTCTGCTGCAGTATAAGGCACTGCCCTTTTCCTAGAGCCACCTGGAACTTTCTTTAAGGAACTCTCAGCCACTGGCAATGCTCTTTATTTCTTCTAACCTTGTTTTCCAGCACAGCAAAGCTGGAGTATTATGAGGTTTTCAGTTAGAACAGTGGAAGCACTGTGCAATTTCCCTTCCCAACAATGGAGTTTCACACAAAGTCCATCAGCAAAGCTGCCATGAAAGCTAGATTTAATGCAAAGTGAAGGGCTACAAATAAAATAGTCACTAAATCAACATACATTTCCTAGAAATTAGCTAGTGCCAAAACTTGGTGGTTCTTTTGAAGACTGTGCTGACAATCACTTCACCCTACTGTCCTCGTGGCTCAGGAAGCCAGTTAGCATTATCCCACGGCAGCACTGTGTCGTAGGTAAAGAATCAAGTCCCTAAGTAGTGCAGCAGACTTCCTAGAGAGAAACCATTGCCTTAAATTACATTCAGATTCAGAGACTGCCAGGGCAAATCACAAAGCACAGATTAGTATGGCAGTAGAAAGAGACCTGTTGTACTTTCTTCAGTATTTTTGTTTAAGTAAGTTTAAATGTAAGTTTAAGCAAGTAAGTTTAAATGTAAAATATTAACACCTACACTGGAGAGTCAAGTCAGAAGCCTTTCAGTCAAGTACAAATCAAAAACCTTTCTCTTTACTAGCAATGTTCAAAGACATTAATCTATTTTTCCACTATATCATCTGGCTCCTTATTCTACAACCACTATGGCTACTCATGTTTCATTCAGAACACGTATCATTTTCTTATTGAAATTTAGTAGCCTCTCATTTCCTAAATAACCTACTTCATGTCCATGTTGTACAAAAAGAACAAATCTGTACAAAGAACATCTGTGAATGAAACAAACCAACCAATCAAAAGCCAACCGAAAAAACCCAAACCACAACAGTCCCATGTAACTCACAGGGACTCTAGATATCCTATTCATCTGCTGTCTCTGGAGGTGAACAAGCAGACCAGTACTTGGTGTTTGACACAAGACAGCAGATGAATGCAAAGCCATCAGCATGGAGCACATTTGTCAACACTAGAACTAGACTGGAACCACTCAGGGAATGTAAAAGCTGTACCAAGTTTAGATTATAACTTGGATTAATGAGGTTCAAAGAAACAGACATCTAGACAAAGAATGGTTTTGCTGTAAACAAGACAATCTTTTCAGTTGTCCTTATGATAAAGCAAACATAGGAATAAGCAAATCAGAATATCAGGCTAGGCTGTTAATTTCTACTACAAGTCTCTCGGTATGTTCCCCATTTACAGGTTTGATAACAGTAAGGAACCTGCCCTTTTTGAGCGAAGTACTTGATTATCTCCATATAACGCAGACTAGATCCAGCGACTTTCTCATGCAGAAATCAGATGTACCTAGCTTACAAATTGTGCCACAAAATTTCTCCAACACCTCTTGCAACTATTAGCATAACTAAACCCGAACAGATAATAATCACTGCTGTCTCTGCTGTGTAGCAGGATTTTCAGTGACTATTTAATTCTTATCAGCACAGACTAGAACTCAAAACTTTGAAATATGACCAGTCATACAAATGGAAAACAATGAGAACACTCAAATACTCATTTGTAGTGTATTCCAAATCTTACCTTCTTTTTGTTCTTAATCTGCATAAGTTCCTGAGGGCTTGGAAGGATACAGGAAAATCGAGTAGGCTTCCTGGGCATACTCTTCTCAGCTAGAAGGACAAAGCGTCATTATACTCAAACCTATCCCCAGAGTAGCACTTAGCCCACTATAGTGTCCCACCATAACTTTCAGTCATGGAGTCTTGCTACGATATGCTGCCCTGCAAACGGCAGTCACACTCCTACTATTCAATTACTACATTACTCCCACTCACATTCTCTTCAGCATAATTGCATAGCACCTTCTTGTTGTGGACGATTTCACACATCCACAAGATTTAATTTTCTGGCTACTTTGACTACCTACATTACTGATCCCCTGGACAGCCCTTGGCAACCTTAAAAATAGTAAGCGCTGGTATGAATTTCACACACTTTTGCCCCAAAGTGACCCACCAGATCTAACCTCTTCCCAGAAGAAATGCAACAGTTAGTAGGCATATATAGCACACACGTAATAAACAAATATTCACCACATACCTCCTTCTAATTTTGAACACACAAAGCTACAGCGGTCTATAGTACAGCACGAGCAGTCAGCAAAGTCAGGACCATTCTCAGCATATGCATGCTCACAGTGTCAGGGTACTGTGGAGACTATTACCTGCCTCACTCCCTCCTTCTAGTTCCATGCAGCCATCCTTCATCTGGTCAGCCATAAGGCACCCACTGGTGGGAGGACATGCCCCAGCTGGCTCTGAGACTGCACTGGAAGATTTTCCCTCACTGAGTACTCTCTCATTATCTGTAGAAGTTAAAATAAAACAAAAAACAGCAACACAAACAAACCCATAAGCCAAGGAAAAAGCTAGTAACAGAGAAATAATGAACCGATTACTCTAAATTGAACGTGCTTATCCAAAGGAGTTCCCCCAGTAACTGTGATTCCTCAGTATCCTCAGTGTTTGGTCTACACAAATTCCATGGCATACCCTCCTTCTGTTGTGACTGCCAGTCTTGACATGGTCTTTATAGAAAGCTTCATGAGGAGCACATTGTAATATCCATAAATTTTACAAATAGCAATTTTATTAACATCAGTGTGCAGTTATAAAGCACGCAACAGGAAGACTGAAAATATATTTAAGGAGCTTACTATGTCAGCTACCAAAATGAGATCTGCAAGTTTAGCACAAGAGTAAGCTTAATATCAAAATATCAAAGAAAGGGGTCTTACTATTGCTTGTTTCTTTGGTGCTGTTCATGGTTTCCACGTTGGATTTGACAACTTCCTTCTCTTGTTGATGTATGTTACTCAGCACTTTGGCCTGGCAATGTGCCTCAGTGCTATCTATCACTGTCAGCAATGCTTCCAGAGATAGCAAATGGACAGTATACAGCTGTCCAGAAACTGGGAAGGCGTTCTGGGAAATAAAATATAAGTATTAGTCAACTTTCATGCCTCTTTCACCATAATGGGGCAAGGAAGTTTCCCACACAGCTTGGGGAAGCCAAAAGCATAAAACAGAACACACAAAACTTTTAACACAAAGCTTTCTAGCATATACTTAATGGTTTATCTGCTCTGACATTATTAAAGCATCATGGCTATTCTTTTCTCTTCTGCTTCCAAATGTCTAATTGTGTTCTTCATCCCTGCAGACCACTCACCCCAAATCTTTCAACCACTCCCATTCTGAAGTTTTGCATGTGCGCTTACCCTTGTCCTGAGCCCCTGGCTCCCCGCTCTGCCCCGCTGCCCAACCCCTCCCGCCGCAGGTCAGCACCTTGGAGAGCAGCTTGGTGAGCTCCTCGAAGAGGTTGGCGCAGTAGTAGTCACAGTCGTAGTTGATATAGAGCTCAGTCACGAAACTGGGGATCCGCCACAGCTGAACAATGGCTTCCAAAGCCATCTCCTTCATTTCATAGGGCATCTTTGGGTTTTCCATAGTGATTATTTCCATCAGCTTCTTGACATACATCTGGCAGAAACATAGGGCAGCTCAGTTTAAGGAAAGAAAAAAGAAAGCAGGACAATGAATAGCTTTGAGGACTACAGAAATAGATTCAAGCTTCATCTTCCCACTCGACATCATCTTTAATGATGGCTCATTCTGAAGGAGGCTGTAGAAATGTTTCAAATGGTTCTACCATTCAGTCCACCTGGATTTACTGTTCTAAAAAAAGCAGTAGGAAGGCAAGCAATGCAGTACACCAGTCTCAAAGATATTTTATTATCCAACAAGAAAAGGCCTGCACACCCTACCCATAACCTACTGAGTCATTTATAAAAAGGCAAATTGATATTTAGACTGTATCTTACTGCCTAGATATATGCATTTAACTGATGCCCAAGAAACTATTACTAGGCACCCAGCGATATTAAAAAAAACTCACCTCCAGCTGGAATTTAAGGTGCTCTCTCATGCTCTCAAAGAGAAGAAAGCACACCCTGAGAGAGGCCGCATACAGATTGAGCCGTTCAACACTCAGTAGCTGAACAAGAAACAAAAGAAAAACTTTAAGAATTACAAAGGCTAGTAATTATGTGCTATAACTAGAAGTACTGTGGCACTGCAGGCATCATCTAGCACAGCCTTAAGATCCACACTTCGCCTCCCATAGCAATAGTATTTCAAAAAACAATCCCTTATTTAACCTCCTGGTCTCAGCAGTGAGGATGAATATACTTAACTCCCTTCTGCTTGTGGTAGCACTTTTCCTACTACAACTTTGTTCTTTTGCCAAGTCCACAGATATTCTTGGTGAAGAAGGAACCTGGGAGAAGGCTTGCCTCTAGGATGGTGCTTGTGCAACTAATAGCTTGGTTCTCCAAGGGTTCTGACCACTACTAAGCTGGTAACTTGTATCCACGATTACCTCAAAACCAGTTATATCAAAACAGTGTTATCCTACAGGACCAGTTCATTCAAATCACCTGCATCCTTCTTGGCCCTGACCTGAAAAAAATAGAACACAACAACCTCTCTGGCTTTGCAACAGCACTGTTTCACTGGTGCAATTCAGAACTCTCATTGCAATGCAGCAGAGAGCTTATTTGAAGACTGAGAACCTTCCCAACCTCAGATTGCCGAATTACAGTAAACTCTTTGATGCAAATTAGTATCTGACTCCCCGGTGCCATATGCCATGCCAGCATAAGCCAGACTCACTTGAAATAAGTGCCGGCACAACTCCTCCTTCACAAGTCCCAAGAGGGACTGGCAGTTTGCAATGGGTGCTGACTCCAGGGCAACAGTGAGCAGCTGCAGCCCCATGTGGATCATCACCTCAGAGTTGTGGCGGTCATGAGGGTTGGTGAGCGAGATAAGAAAGCGGAACAGTTCTCTAATACATGGTAGTCCATATGGGACCAGCGCTGCTCCTAAACGAAAATGAGAGAGATTAGCACTCTTAACTTTGCTTTTGCTTTTTGCAGCTGCGTAACAAGTGTTACAAATGAAATTGTTACAGACAAGCTGAGGAACAGGATCTTACAACCCTCCTAGCAGAAAGTGGAACAGAAAAGTGGAACTGAGGAAGGACTTCAGCAACACTGACCACCTCTCACCTTCTTTTTGGGAAGACTGAGTAAAACGCACTCCTCGGGGATTAACATAGTCCATGTCATGAACTGAGGCAGAGTCAGAATGTTCTGCTATAGATGTGCACTCCTCTAAGACCTCAGGGATAGACTCGACAGAAGCCGACTGGATCTTCTCCTCTCTCAGACTTTCATTCTTCATTGATATCAGTAATTTGAGAATGAAAGAAGCAAAACAAGAGTTAACAAGCACTAGACAAGTCAAAAGGCAGGCTTATTTGTTCATGGTTCATTCAGAACTATGACAAATACACGTCACACATGGAAGCGGAGCAGGAACACAAAATTTAAAAGAGTGCCTCCAGATAATCTGCAGCTCTGTCTACCCTTTCATTGCCATCTAGTTCTTGCCTATTTTACATAACTCTCAGTTGTGAGACTAAGTACTTTACTTTGAAGATACTCCTATAACCTATCAGTTCTTACTGCCCTCGAGGTTAGGATTTGGCCCATTTTTTGGTTTTAAATGCTACATTATTTCAGCACACGATTCCTATCTACGCCTTCTTAGCATTTTTACCACTAAGAATATCTGCAGATCTGAAAGGTTCCCTGCAGCTCTAATCCATCTTCTCCACAGTATTACTGTTGCAGGGGAAGCGGAGACAACACAGAGGAAAACTTACTGACAAAGGCCTTGGTTCACGTTAGCTATATTTCACAGCAACAGCAATGCACATGCATAAACACCAATAGCCGAATTTCTACAAACTCAAGAAAAATGGTCCATTAAAGATATTAAAATGAGTTGTCCTGCAGATTTCCCCTATGTTTCCCTCTAAGAGTTTCTCCTTTAATTAAGGTTGATGGTATTGCCAGGAGTACGACTAGATACGTAGGTGCATAGGTGGGCTGCACAACTTCTGAGCCAGTGGAGATGGTCTCAAGAGAAAGCAATGAGTGAATGAATGTGAATTTACAAATCACAGTGAAGAATGTTTTATTCTGACCCTATGTCTTGAAAGAGAATATAAACACTATGACCAAAAAAGACAGGGAGAGCTAAATCCACAACTGATTATGCTGGGAACCGCAACTTTTCTTAATCAAGTTATATCCATGTACCTGTAGTTCAGGCTGATGATTATTTTCAGTGACTTTGGCCTCATTTGAAGGCATTCCTGCGTTAAGTCCCAAAGAAGTGACTTGATCCAAGTCTGTCAAGTCCTCCTTGGAGGTAGTCTGTGAGGACAACTCCAAACCACTGTCTGTAGCAGGGCTGACCGCAGATGAAACATTTTCTGAGCTCCCTGAGGAGCTGGGAGAAGGAGCATCTATGAAAGTAACTCCGCTTGCTGATGAGAAACAGAAGCAAAAAGATCATATAATTCTGTCCCTCAGCCACAAGTTCATACATGGAATAGAGCAATAAAGAATTACTTTGATTACTACTTCACAGTACAAATGATCTCAGATAGTTCTGCATTCATGTAGAAAATGTAGACGAATTCTCTTTTGCCAGGTGTTAATGAACCAAACAGATGAACATGTGAGATACAATAATTGGAATCTAACAGACTCAGCAAATAAGGTAACTCACAGTTACATAATGGGCACAGAGGGTGTCTATAATTAAGAAGAAACCTGAAAATAGTCCAAAAGGTGAACTTTACTCTTCGATACAATGGCACAACCACTTTAAAGACTTGCATCAAGGATTAGTCATTCCTTCAAAGTGAAAACTTTTAACTTGATTTGAAGGCAAGACCTATTTCTTTAATTTTCCTTAAACAAATGGAGTTGCAATAGAATTTAAATGGGTCTGAAATGGAGCTGTGAAGTATTTTTGCTTTTTCTGTATATGAGATAGTGCTCCAAGAAGCCCACATATTTGCAGCTCTTACAGGTCTGAGGAGAATTTAAAAATGTAGAACAATTACTAAAAAAAATAGACGATATGCTGCAGGACACAGTCATGAAATAAAGGCACAGAGTTACATAACGAATTTACATGTGAAATGTGTACGGTTTCGCACAGTGGTGTTTTACTGCTTACTTGATTTTCGTAAATGCCTTAAGGAAGTAGCAGGACACTACTTGATTTTTAAGAAATGAAATGGAATACATGATCAATTTTGCAATCCTTTCTTCTTCACCTGCCATGCCAGGATTCTGGCCTAAAAGGCACAATTACTACATTACCTAGCACTACAAGGTCAGAGTTAATGACATGCTTTGTAACACAATTCAGCTTTCTCTCTAAAATGTTACAGGAGTTATAATACTGTTTAACAGAATTTAGTATCTACTTGGAAACTTAAATACAATGATTTATGTAGCAATAAGTTCTCATCTAGATGGACAATTCCAAGCTATTAATATATGCAATCTGATCACATTCATTATTTCCTTAGTTTTCACCAATCATGCTGTTGTGTAGAAACACATTTGGAATGGTTCACGCTACTCTGAATAGTTTCCCATGACAGAATAAGTGTCAGAACTAGGTATTTGGCACAGCTACTGTTTCAGTTTTTGCTCTCTGCTTCCTTTCGCTGCTAATGTTTACGTCTAAGCTGTCGAATTGTAGAGTGCACAAGAGACAGAGTACTCTGCAGCCAGACGGATTCATTTATCCAGAGGAAAGGTTAAAAACAGCTTAACTATATAGTCTACTCTTATATACCAATAAAACCTGGAGCCCCCCAACATTCTGTTTTTGAGCTCACAGCACAAGCCACATACCGTATCACTGCTGCAGGCTGAATCAAAGTACATGTAAAAAGATTCAAGCGTATACCCATGGGTTCCCTGTACACAATCCCCTTTCTGGTACTTTTGCTGCTTCCTCTACTTTTTCCCCCCCCACATAACTCTTCATGCCTTCTTACCATATAACAGTCCCTATTCTTCCCATAACAGTCGTAAGCACACCCCATACTTCCCTGTCCTTTAACAAGTGTAGCCTTTTATTCAAATTTCACGGACTGTGGGTGCACACTTTCAGTCTTTACATCCTTGATACCTAGGTTTCTGCACATCCCTCAGTTCTACCCGCATACTTTCCCCAGTCACACTTCACTCTTCCCTTGTTATCACCATACCCACACCCTCTGGCACACCCTTCAGGAACATGGGAAAGAATATGGCACTTAAGTCAGCAATCTCTGTTGCAGGAAACCTTCTTCCAGCTCCATTCCTCTCCCCTTAGCTCCCCTCTTGCCAGTGTTCTTGTTCTTAGCCTCTTCCATGCACCCGCTGCACCCTCCAACTCCTCTGCATCACATGGCTGCCTGTAACCGCAGCCACCTCTTCAGGTCCTTATTCCCTTATGTACAAACTACCCCTGTAAGGCATGCTGAAGACAGAGAAATGCTGTCAAGTTCACCACAGGACCATGCTTTCCTCCACCAATACATATTCCACCTCCTTCAAACCCCTTCTCCTGGATCTGAAAAGCTATGATATGTTTTATTGCTACATATAGTATATAATTGCTACATATACATATATAATGGGTTTACACTGAGAACCAATATTAAAACCAGCTAATGCAGAACAACATGTTAAGAGAAATGAAAAAAAAGGCAGATTCAAAAAAAGCTCTAAAATGGATGCTGTCTGGTGCCTGGAAACAGATTTCAACTTACCTGTGATGTTACTGGCATTGGCTGGCGGTTGTTCTGTCCCAGGAGAGACCTTAGTTACATGGCGAGGAGGCCTTGGCGATCTCTTCTGCTTTTTCCATTTTGATGATTCACTCATTCCTCCAGCTCTCATTTTCAACTGAAAACCATAAATCATTAAGAATTTCATTGTAACAAAACCACATAGCACAGTGGACTACACAAACCAACCCACAAAGGCTGTCTCAAAACCCTCAAAGTCGGACAGCAGCGCTTAAATATATCACACAAATTAATCAGCACCTCAAAATCATGCAAACCAGCCCCTGAGTCCCCACTACTCACATATTAGCCAACACCCTACACCTGAATCAAGGGACAATTTACTGCAGCTACTCTGCTATAATATATACCTAGGAGTTCAGTTATCACAGCACTCCTTCCTTATCAATACCTCCTAGCTTTGCATTAGGATAAAGAAACCTCTTAGACCTAAAGGCACATTTCCAATCTCTTTGCTTTTGCCAATGTTTCCAAACTTCTAGAAGGCATCAATGAAAGTACATAAGCAAGTACTAGTTAGGTTTGATGTTCAATTAAAATCTCACCATCTGTACAAGAAGCCTGAGTCCTGAGCACGCAGTCCCACACTGCACAGTCTGCAGCTCTGTCACTTATCTCTTGCCTCAATTCAGCCTTCATCTTGATAGCAATGCCACGTTCACCCTCCTCCAGGTATCTTTCACTATTAACAAGTGTTTCTCTAACACATCACTCACTCCTGGTGCACGACACACTGCAAATATGACCCTAGTGGTTCAGAAACAAACCATATTCTGCTTTCACCTGCCTTCTGTCGTTACTTCTCTTCAAATCGAAATTTAACCTAAACCTTGACATCCTTCTTGACCAGATCTTTCATGGAGCAAATGAGAACCACAGTAGGAGCGACACAGACTGTGTGGCACTCGCTGCAGTGTGCTGTTACTACAGGCACACACAGACGCTTCAGGACTTCTAAAAACTATAAGATATTTAGTCACATCAACAATAGCAACAGCAGGCCTGAAAACAGCTTCCTTCTAAGGTAAGCTCCTCTAAGTTCAGGACTGCACTGACTCTCAGGTTTGGTAGCTGCAGCAAACTTTTCTGATGGTGTGAGATCTCTTCAACCCAGGGTGAAAATCTAATAACTGACCAGGCACCTTGCATGTGGTGGAAACCATTCAGCAAGTATCAATACCAGTCTCTACTTGGTATTCTTCTTTGTAAATTTATCACAGTTGAATTATATTTTACACTACAGTATTCCTTATTTCCTATATCCCTGGCATCAGATTTAGATTTTCTAGAAAACAGCTGTATTCTCTAGTCTCTTCCTTTTTCTGCAACTTGACTCATTCCAGATACTACTACTCTTAAATGCCAATAAACCAACTAGGTTCTGCTACTGTTTTTCCATCTCTCTTTTTCAACTAGAATTCTAATTTGTTGTACACAGCCTGTAATTTTTCTCACTTAAACAAAGTTTGTGAAAACGCTATGTGCCAGGGTAGCAAACAGTCTCTGTAATTCTTCTTTGCACCATAAATTCTATTTGTTTGACAACTAATCCCAAGTTTTAGCTACGCTACAGTTTCCTTGAGCTTGTTAGCTAACAACAGACTCAGAATTACTTTGCTCCTTATTATTTCACAGAGTGGCTGGGGTTGGAAAGGGCCTCTGGAGATCATCTAGCTCAACCCAAAATTTCTTCCAAATTTTGCAGCAAGAATCTCCTTCTAAATCACAGCTTCTGACAAACACTTCTATGACAAGCATGCACCTAAATCCCAAAATTTTGTAGATTTCAAAGTGTTTTGAAGTGCTTATGGGTCACAATCCTTTCATGTAAAAACTGTCTGCTCTCTCATCTTTCCTATTCACTACTTCATAGGGCTATATAAAAGATGTGTTATCTTTCATTCTTGCCAATTCCTCATGTTTCACCTCTATTTGTTTCCTTTCCCATTTAAAAGTCTCTCTGAGCCTTCGATATTACCAATAGTTTTATTCACTAAAGTCTTGAGCTTCTAATTAGACTGAGTAGTTTTATTTTACATACCAACTATTCCAGAAATACTGATATTTTTTCTCCCTTTTCAGTAACTTAAAAAATCTGAAGACTTATGGTTCATCATACCAAACAACTTCAAGTACAAAGGAAACCTGGAAGCATTATGTGTTAAACCAAAGAAAGCCTTTCACATCATTTCAAATTAACAGATTTGCTTCTAGCTACTATATCGTGTTGCCATGATCTGCCAGGTAAAAAGTTACTTGCTAATGAAAATGGGGCAGGGGGGCCAAGCATAGAATTGAATCAGTAAAATGAAGCCAAGGTATTGCAGGAGCCTAGGAGCTAACTGTGTCAGACCCACTCCTTTACCCCCCATCACGCCCCTGAGAAACAAGTAACTTTTGAACCATCCCGCCAGAAGGTTCAAGCTAACAGTTTAATCACTATTGCTTGATCTCCTCTTTCACACAACACCAAATACCACCTCAGTTCAATACCAGCCCTTTCAAAAAAGCACTTTTCCTCAGACACAATACCCATTTTGAGAGATTGTCCTATGCTTTGTATTAATTCCAAGGCTTCTCATCTTGAGGTTCCTAAAGGGATGTTTGCCCATCTGTCATCATGTTGACAAACCCGTGACATCTTTCAGAGACTGAGTCACAACAGCCTCACATAGATGGGAAACCATTTAGTCAGGGAAGTGAAAAGATTCAGTTGACTTTTAAAGAATCCCAATCATTAAATCAAAGTATAAAGCATTCAGACAAGAATCTAAGTTTATTTTGGGTTTCAGCTGTGTGGGTTGTTTGGGGTTTTTTTTGGTTTGACTTGGGGGAGGGATTTTTTTTTTAATTTTCTTTTCTTTTTTTTTTCTTTTNTTTTTTTTGACAATTCACAGACAAGTGAGATTACCCAGCAGGTCTTTTCCATCTCGTATCATCCAGAATTCCACATTCTACACAAACAGTATCTTTTTATTAAGCTGCACAACTTAAAAAAAATTGCAGAAGCTAACAGAAATGCTTAATAGAAATGTTTCACCAGTGTCAAGGGGCTATATGTTGTTTTAACAAACAAACTGAATTTGGGAATTCTAAAACAACACATGTATCAAAGGACAGTAAAATAACATATTTCATTCTATACTGTGTATTGAATTAAAATGTAACAATTCCATGACTTCCTGCTTTTTCTGTTAATATAAAAATGTCAAAAAAACTTCTACAGTTTGTCTTTAACTGAAGGAACTATTTCTAATGCCTGTTTTTGCCAACTTCAATAGCAAGGCATCTCCTGATTTTGCTAGAAAGCTTGGCTGCACGTTAGCAGGCTGAGATTTTAAACCTAAGGTTGCCTTCTTGACTATATGTGGCAGGAAAATGGCATTTAATAGATCATTAAAATATCCTGAATTTTAAACACCATCTAGAACTCTCATTCCTTTGCTAATGTTCAGTGATATTATAGTTGCATTAGTTTTCTAATTATTGGCATCCTTCAGATTAGATTAAACTTGCACTTCCACAGTAAAATACAACTGAAGCTAGTATTTAAAAACCATTTTTCAGAAATCAGAGAGTAAGGTCAGAGCTACTGCTCATTCATCTTGGAACTCAGTACAGATTCCATTACATCTATCTGAGTTACCTTTGCATAAAGAAACTTCTTTTTTTCTACATTTTGTGTGCACAAGAGTCCAAGTGCTTCCTTTGATAGATGAGGTTTTGACAATAAGACTTCAGCTAAGGTCTAGGAAGGTGAAGGAAAATGTAATACTACAAAATTATTTTTAAAGGGTCCATGAGATCTCACTTTTCTACAAGCCGTCTTACCTGCACTCGTTTGTTTTTCCATAAGATACTGTAAGCCTCAAGAGAAAAGGGCAGGGGCCAACGATTAGTAACTAAAGTGATTATACTAAAACATGAGCTCATTCTAGATGCAGCATGGAACTGGTCAGCACACCAAGTAGCGTTCAAGACACAAAAGCATGCAGAGAGAACGCAGTCCATGATCCAAGTCCTGGAAACACTGCTGCAGTCCACTCATCTCACCTACCTGCCTGCACTGCAACAGCTAATGAAGGTTACCGGGGGAAATGTATTTATGTATCTTAGGCAACTACGAACATAATCCACGCCCAAAATCTGTGTAAACCCAGGTTTGGGTTCCTCCTGACTCCCACCACAGAACCCAATTTTTAGCTATAACACTTTCTACTGCAAAGGGAAACATTTCTTAGTCTTTTCTTCTGTGTAACTCTGCATAAATCTGTGAGTTTCCAGCCACTGTCTTTCCAAACTATCCTGATCACAGACACAGTACAAAGGAATGGCAAACACATCTCTAAATGTTCTGTTCAGCTCCTTTTCCACCAAATAGCATTAAGGGCAAACAAGAACTAAAGTTACCTTAAGTTTATGAACCAATACAGCAAACTGAGAAGGGTTCCATCTAAGTTAGTTTCTCAGGGTTTCTATAATCAGTCTAAAAAAAAACCAATCTGCAGGCCTAAAATATTTGTTTATGAGTATTTTTTAGAAGAACTAGCAGGGGCTAACACATTTTGTAATTCAGTTCAGCCCCACACATCCCACATTAGCAAATACTGTGCTGGGAACTGTATTTAATTTCAGAAGAAACATGGCCATAGATGTTGAAAATGTACAGCAATCTCCTTAAAAAGGTTTAGAGAACACTGAACTCTGTGATCCTGTACCAGGTAACAGAACTCAGAGAATCACCTCGAGTAAAACTGTCTATGGCCTTCTGGGTCAAGAGACTCCTCAGGTGTGCTGCTACACCTACCACCAAGATCAACAGCCTTCAGAGAGCAATCTACATTTTTGATGTTTCTTCAGTTTTTCACTGCCATAGAGGACTTAAATCTTGCACACCTACTCCCTTCCTTCAGAGGATGCCGTGATGGTGTCTTAGGTGGCACTGACCAAGACACTGAATGTGGCAGAACAAGGGTCTCTCCCTCCCAAGCCTGCCCCAGCTGCAGCCACAACACTGCAAAGCAACTGCTGCATGCATCGTCCCCCAAAGCCATGCTGTGTCAAATGAGCGGAGGGAGATTTGCTGCACACAACAAAACTACCTCTCAGGTGATTTTTACAAGAGAAGGAAGAGGGGAGTAAGGGTAAAAAGGGAGAAGGGAGAGAGAGACCTTCAGGTTCTTAAAGAGCAATACCCTCTCTAATTGGTTCAGGGCTTTGGGCTGTTCCCCACTACTTAGCTCCAGTTTGTTGAGGAGACATGAAGAGATCTGTGAAAGATAGGCAAATGCATGGTTTAAACAAAGCAAAATAAACCCAAGGAGAATAACCTGGCAGAGCGCAAGGCTGCAGGGCAGACTCCTGGCATGCACAGCAAAGGGACAGTACAAGATAACTGCACAGATCAAGACACAAGATAGAGCATCACTTAACTGAGCTGGGAGCAGCCATCACTTGATAAGAGTAGCTCTTCTTAATTCAAATTCACCTTCACATTACACCTTCTCTACATAGACTAGACCATGAAAGATTCTGATAACCTGCAGTACATTAGCCTTCCTTAGTCCAACTTACCATCATCACAAATCTCGCCACTTTTCTCTCACAGCAAGGGAAACAAGCAATCATTAAGTTACTACACGAGAACAAAAGCCCCAAGCTAGTTTCAGATTCCTACAAGTAAGCAGTCTCTCAAAACACTGCTAGACTGGCTCTGAAATGTATTTACTCAATGCTGCTACTTTTCTCAACTCATTAAAAATAAAAACAGAGTGGAAGTTATAGAGTTATAAACAGTATATTCAGCGTAAGTTCAGAAGTGGTTATTTCTTCTCTAGAGCTCTTTTTCCTATCCTGTTGCTCTCGAAAGTAGAATCCTGTATCTTTATTGACATTCTTTATATGGAGTATAAAGAATATATGTATGTATAGAAGCACATATGGAATTCCTCAAGTGGACCTCCCTACACCTAAGAAATGATTGCATTAATAATCACATAAGGTCCCATTTATGTTATTTGTTAGCTGCTAAAAACCTCACTGTATAGAGGGAGGTGGTTATGTTGAACAAACCCAGACCTTCCACCCTCAGAAAACTGCGTATTTAAGGAAAGGGAGAAAAGGAATAGTCTACTTTGTTTTGGCTTCTAATAGATATGGCATTGCCCATGTGAACTGAGGTTTTTGCTACAGAGTGCCGCACCCCTTCTAGAAGCCACCAAAGCCTTTTCTGCAATAGCTCAATTCCATAATGCTTTCATGCTGTTTCACCAGCCTCAAAATGTTTCCTTTCTACATAAAGTGAACTGGACAAATACATGCCGAGAAGCCAGTACTAGACCTGCAGTGAATTAAGGCAGATGAGAAAGAAGCTGGAGAAAGAGCAGAAAACAGCAAATTATCAGAAGACGTTACCATCAGGTCCCACAACTTGCTGGGTGTTCTAGTCCACAGCAGCTGACGGCTGTTCCCAGAATCCAGACTGACTCACTTAGGCAGCAGTATCATCAACAAGATTCACTACTGGACTATGTGGGCTTAATCCCACAGAATTAATGAAGCTATGTCCATTTATGCAGTTAAACATGCTCTTTCAGTGAGCTGGGGACTTGCAGGAATGACGAAACACAAGTGTGAAAACAAACAATACAGAGGTGAGCGCAAGCCCAAGACGAGCAGAACAGCCACCACAGTGCTGAGTCTTACCTTCTTCATGTTTGTTCCCATGTAGCTTTTAGGCTCCTCTTTAAACTGAGGCAACCTGAAAGACAAAGAACAAGCAAAAATACATACACTTTCCTGGGTTAAGAAAAAGGGCAAAAAAAATACACTGGTCTTTCCAGTCATGCTGCAGATACTAGAAAACAAAAATTAGGTTTTCTCCACAAAACCAGACATTCTTAGTTTCTTTTCCTGCCAAAATCTGCTGGGAGAAAAACAAAAAAACAAACAAAAAAACAAGTACAGATGAGAGATGCTTTGCCTGATATTACTCCTAATGGCAGTTTTGCTATACTGATTTTAATTGTTAATGGTCATGTAAGTACAGTTTCTTTATTTCAGTGTATGTTTTCAGCAGTGGACTAATTAGATTGGTTCACAACAGGTTTCTCTGATGCTGCTAAAAACAGCTGCTGAGCTACAGTGTCCTCCATGTGTACATGTTATTACTAGTCATGGCAACCCTTTTAACGAACTTTGTAGAAACCCCAGTAGTTATCCTCTATTCTGCATCATATAAATACAATTATAGTACACGGTGGGCCTAAGTTTAAGGTGAATGCTTTGAGCCAAGCAGTCTCTGTCTCAGGAGGAGGTAAACAGCTCTCACCTTTGCTACTAAGTGACAAATGCGTAGAGCTCTGCAACTCCACACACCCTGCTCTCCCTCCTGTTCCTTTACTACACTTCTATCTTTGCTTGCTGAAGGGATAAAAACCTTCCAGCATAGCTTTAGCTGTTTCTTTTTCTGGAAAGCAAGATGGCCAAACCATCCCTGCAGTTGCTGTCTTTGCCTTGCTTCTATATCCCAGTGTCCAAGGGCACAAATGGTGGTGCTGTCTCCAAGCCTTATCAAGAAGGACAGAGGAGAGGATACACAGTAAGTAACGAATATGCATTAAGTAAAATTCACATATGCATTTGGAGAAAAAGCAATGTGATCTCTCCTCTTTGGAGAGATTGATTCTGACTCTGCCCCACATTTATCCAGGGCACTGCATGACACAGGGTAGACAGAGGGAGAAAACAAAACAAACCCCAAACACCAAAAAACAACCAAGAACCCACTGGAACCAAGCGTGACAACAGGAAAAAATATTACGAGAGCTGTATTTAGCAAGCTGTCAGTTTTACTACAATCCTTTCCTACTAGAAGTATTTCTATATTTGCACATTTCCTTTTTACAATACCCAGAGAAAGTCTACGATTACTTCACTATCTGGTGAAACAGTTTGAAGTTGAATAACTCACTTGAGTTTAAAAAAAGTAATCTTAATTACCCGAAGGGTGCTGAAAAGGGCAGAACATTTGTCCAAGACATCTGATCTCAAGAGTTTAAAATTCTCTTTGATATGTGAGGTCAAAGCTCTCGGCTTGAAATCAACATGTGACTACTCAACACCATTTCTACTCTCTCTCCTAAAGAGAACTGTATTTTTTAGAGCTTTTTTATCTTTTTTTTTGGAGTGAAGTTTGCATTCTCTCTCCTCAAACTGGTTCCCTCTCCTAAAGCTCTTCATTACTTGGCTGTCCATCTCTCCCGAAAGGACACCTTAAACCAGGCAACCTTCCCTACTTCTGTCTCCCCATAGTCTGACAGGGTCAGCCTAAGAGAAGAGTTCCAAATCCTTCATCCCCTTTCACCTCTAAATAATGACCACTTTGGATGATTTTTCTGAGGGCCCCTAAGTGGGAGCATAGAATCCTTCTGTCCTTAGAGGGCCATCTTGGCAATGCTGAGGCAAACACAAGCAGGTTTACCTTGTGAAGAGCAGCTGCACCATGTCGACCAGAGTGTGCTCTGCAGATTTTCTCAATAACTCTGCGAAGACAAAAACAAATAACACAGGTGTCATTACTCAGTGTGATATTATCAAGAGGCTTCTTCAAGCAGACTCCCCTCCTAGCCTTGTTTACAGAGATTACGGCAAATTTATTAAAACCAGCTCCGACACCACATTACTGCAAATGGGCACGTAATCACAAGGTGGCGCCCCAAAGCTGGAGAAAAAGAGCAGTCAGAAGTTGTACAGTGAACTAACAAATTTTCCATGAAGTTGTAGCAAGACACAATAATATAAAACTCAGCAGCTTTCCACGGCTGCATGTTCTACAACAGAACTAGTAAATGCTGAGGAAACTCAATAATTTCCTAACTACAGAAGTATGAACAAACCTACCGCTGAGTCTCATTTCAAAGCATATGCGGAAACAGGACTGCATGATCTCACACACAGATTCGTTGGTGAGGTGGGCTCCCACTGGAGTGAGCAGCAGGGTCCTCAAAACCTGCAAAAAACAGCGCACAATCCCATAGTACAAAGACACTTGCATGCATTTCCAAGAGAAGGTTGGCTTCTTTCAGAAGGACTGCCATGAGCAGAACACTGAAGGGTTTTCCAGGAGTCATTTCAAACTGAATACTGTGCTCAAGAAACAGACAGATTAGGAGACAAAAATGATCTCCCAACCCACTTCTGAAAGAGACCTGATATGCTGCATGCTACCCGATATTTAAATTCAGGAACTAGCTATCTGCTTAAAACTACAAGGACTGAAGATGTGTACAGTTCATAGGTTTGTCTCTGCAAAGAATTTTTCTCAAAAATAAGTCTGAGAGCTCCATATGCTTCATTTACCCCTCACCAACACAGACCAAGCAAAAGGTAGGGTTATCAACACTACCACATTATCAGGCCCTTAATTTAAAAATCATTTCATTTAAGCTTTTAATGATTTTCATTTGGAAAAGATTTTACCACAGGTATATGAGCCATCTGTTTAAAAATAAAGTCTGTCACTAAGCTCCTACAGAGTCAAAACATTGCTCCCTCCTCCTCATCTCCATGTAACAGGATATGTTCCACAACAGGCAGCAACCATTATGGTAATTGCCATTTCTCTCCACTCACCTGTAGGATTTTCATCAGGACAATCTCATCGCTCGCATGATCCGTGCCCACAAATCGGGCATGAGTGACAGCATCTGCCATGTTCTCCATCCCCTCCGCTGTGCCTTCATGGCTGGGATCTGAGTAACACAACAAAAATATGTGACAAGGAAAGGCTGCCTACAGCCTACCACCTCTGTGGGGAGACATCTACACAGAGATACTTTGTTGCCATCTGCTTCCTGAATTTGTGTGACTGGAGTGAGTTGACCCTACAGGACCAAAACTCACCTCCCAGTGACAGGAGGAGTTTAAAGCTGGAAGCTTTCAGAAAGACTTTATCGAGAGTCTACTTACATTTGCTAAAAGATTTATCTAACAAAGAAAAGAATTACAATTCAGTTGTTACTGGCTCCATATTTTGTTATATGTTAATTTGGAAGACTATGTTCCCTACAATACAGCACAATCAGCTGTTAAAAGCATTCAGTTGCTCCCTGGGAACGAAGAGAAAATAGCTCTTAAACGTAGGGAACCTCAAATTTACTCCCAAGAGGAGAAAATGCCAAACAGGTTCCACTAGATTGAGAAGGAAAAATTGGCTCTTGTTCTACATCCCTCCCAGGGAATAGGAGCTGGGGAAGGAATGGACCAGTAGCTTTCCCTGGAGACAACAGCAGACAGACACGATCACAGTTTAGATATCAGAGTTGCAGGCCTCCCACTTCAATCATTCATCAAGGCTCCTTCTCTCTGTTTCAGTCTTCTGTAGCTACAAACAATGGTGCAGTTGAGAGAATGTTTAGGACAAGATTGTTGCTAGTAACCGTATCTTGTGCCACATTACAGTGGCTTCGGAAAAGCTGCCTCCGGCTTTGATTTCATTCTCACTTAAACAATACGGCACTAGGCAAGAATCTTGTTACCTTCCTACCTAAACAGTCATTAGGACAGAAAAGGGACAACCTAAACACTAGTTAATACCTCATTAATTGGCAATGAGGCCTCTTGAACTCCAGCAAAAATGAAGCCAATAGAGGAACCAAGTAAGACCTTGTACACTTTGCAGAGAAGCTTTGCAGACTCCCTGTTTGACTCCAGCTGTGTTCACACCTCGGAAGGGCTAAGCCCTAGGCATTAAAGCAAGCTGCCCATGTCCTGGTCCGAAGAGAGCAGCCTCCACCATGCTGTGGGGATTCTAAGGGGCTGCAGGATAAGAAACTTCTCATAGTTGCACAACTGAAATGGCATCTGTGTACTTCAGAATCCCATAAATCTGCATAGGAACAGCACTTCTCCTTTGCCATCTCTTACACATCCCTACTAAGAGCAGAACTTCCCCACTTTTGACATAGTTGTCTCACACACACCCCCCAAAAAAACCTTGCATAGTTGAGAGTGAGTTCCTCTCCTAGGTTGCTACTCAAACCTCATTGAGCTATCAAAGAAGCTATCAAGGAGTCTGTTCTAAGACCAATCAAGTCATTTTTTTTACTTGCTTCAGCAGCAGCACTCAACAGGATACCAAACTCCGATTCTGAGAAGCGTAAGATAAGAGGCCTGGCAGTCAAAGACAGTTCTCTGTGTACCTTTGATAATGGCTTATAATCCAGTTAGAAGATACCACTCTTCTACCGGAGGCAATAGAATCAGCCATCTGTTAGTAACCTGTGCACTCTTATTCACAAATGGAAATAATGGCTTAAACCACTGATCATGATGTACGGTCATTCTAAATTGCCTCAATCAATCAATCAATTGGGTGAAGATCAGTGGTGTTACAGTGCCAGCACCTATGATAGCATTACTGTTAAGAAACCTCAACAACTGTAATGGGAAGCACCTAAGTGGCATCAAGAGGAAAAAGCCACTTGCTGCAGAAAAGGCTCCCACAGGCAGAACACGCAGATTCACTCCACTGTCACCTCTTTGAATAGATGTGAGTTGCTGTAGGCTTAGGAATACATTTAGCCATAGTTATGGATAAATAGTCTGCGTGAACAGAAAATGCCAGCAAGTTGTGCATATGGTTCTTTAACAGATGTATGACTACCGCTTTGCTGTTCTAGCCTCTATCTTCAACAGTAACAAACACACCACTCTCCTAGCACACATCACGCCTGACTACTTCAGTCCTGGCTCCCTGGAACAGCTCTACAATTCAGGTCAATTTATAAAGCCCCTTGAGTTCAATTAAAAGCACAGATACTTTTGCTTTGCAGGAAGAAGATACAGAAAAGATCAACTTGCTTCTTTGCTCCCTTGTGAGAAAACAGTAGAAAAATGTGCCAATACCTGCTCAGAATCACCAAAAAAAAAAAAAAAAAAAAAAAAAAAAAAAAAAAAAAAAAAAAAAAAAAAATAAAAAAAAAAAAAAAAATCAAAAAAAAAACAAAAAAAAAAAAAAAAAGTAAAAAAACAAAAAAAAAAAAAAAAAAAAAAGTTTGTGTGAAGCAAAGTCTCAGTTTGAAAACTGTCACCTACAATGCAGAGATCTGGAGACCTCATCTAGACTTACACATTTCATATGGGGTGTACTCTCCCAACAGGAAGGCAAAAGAACAAGCAGAAAACAGAAAATCCATGCTCCCAACGATCAGGGAAAACTAGAAGCCTGCTCAGTAACACCTTTAATGGAATTTAAAAAAAAAAAAAAAAAAAATCACCAAGGAGACAGAGAAGGTAAAGGGGAGAACAAGCTTTGAACTCCCCTAACAGCAAGTCTTCCCACTGGAAGCTAAGCAACAGCTGCTCACTTACAGATATGTTGTTTTCAGAAACACCAAGCAAAGTTAACTTTAAAAATATGGCCAGAAGCTGCTGTGGACACACTGTTATAACAAAAAGAGCACACACCTTTTCTGGAAAAAAAACCCAACAAACAAATACAATTCTGAAATTCAGCCACTAGTCTTCCTACAGCTAAGGTTTGAGTGTATCAAAAGGCTGACAGCTAGCTAGTGCAGAACTGCTGAGTTAGGAAATAACTGATGGGAGGGATAAAAGTTAATGGGAGTGTAGTGTGGTCACACAGCTTTTTTGTGCTTAGAAATCATTAGGCAATAATATATCAACTATAACTCTTAAACCAGTAGTACCTCATAATCTCTGTAAGGTCAACTATTACTACCAAAACACATAGGCTGGATATCAAGTCATTTTATCTAACTGATCTGTGATTGCACACCAGACCATTAGTGAACTGCTGCACCCAATAATCTCAGAGCAGATCTTTGCAATTCACATTACTGGAGATCAGAAGTCTCAAAAGCTACTCAGGAATTATTCTTTTCTAACTGGTTTTAAAACATACCCCTCAGCAATACTGGTCTGAAAAGTAGACAGATAGCCACCTGCTGACGTGTGACATAGCAAGAAAAACAGTGAGATGGCACAAGGACTAGCAACGAAATGTTTTGGAAATAGGAAAAGAAAGCAGTTTTAAGCAAAGATTATTATCAGAGGAGTTTGGCCCTTTCAATGACCACTGGTTTTCGACCCAATGTGTAGAGCAAAAGCCATCCCACTCACCAAACAGACACAGTTAATTACCCTTTCCAAAAAAATGTTGGTTTCATATGTCAATTGTACATCCCCAAAACGCACGACAAATGTCATCCACACTGAAATTTCCCCACTGTGGTTATGCCAGAGTCCTTCCTTCCTTGTTCCGCACAAATAAAACAGATTCATATATTAAGGATAGTTTTAAGCTTTTCCTGTCTTTAGGCAAACAGTCTTTGTAATATAAAACTAAAGATAGTCTAAAGAGAAATATAAGACCAAAAAGCTTTAATTTAACAACAAAACCCTAGCCAGATGTTCAGTCAGCACCACTAATCCCAGCCTCACTGGTATCTGGAGCAGCACAAAGGACAAGGCCACTGCGAATGTCACCTGAGGCAGCAATGGAGGTCTTAGATTACAGGTTCTGCTCCACAACAAAAGCCAGGCAGAGGGTCTTTTCCACTGTCTACTACAAAGACACAAGCTTATCAACAGTTACTCCTTGCTGAAGTGACCCAATTAATATTCTAAATAACAGGTAGCTAGAGAAAGGCTACACATTCTTAACCATGTTTTTTCCTGTTTCTGCCTCAAATCAAGTATTTGTAGGTAGTTGCCTATGCAGGCATTGGCCTGGACACATGATACTAGCCTGATGTTCTGATCCCACACAGACCATAAAAGCAGAGAAAAGTCCATCCCTCATTCTATGTTACAACTAACATATTTTGCATTATTGCTTAGTCCTTCTTTATTTCTTTATTGTTCTATGAAGTAACATCAATATAGCATCATTTTAGGTATTTTTTGCCATTTAATTGTACCAAATACTGCCCACTAATTGCTGTCTTGATACACTAAATTGCCATCAAATTATTAATTTTATTTTTCCTCTAGGTCTCCATTTTTGCTCATTTTAATTTTGGGCTTTTCCCACAAAACTTGTCTGCATCTACACCAAGCCCTTTCTTCAACTTCCCTCATGCTAACTCCAAAGGACAAAATACTTAAAACAACAGTGCCAAAGACTAGAAGCTTTGGCTCCATTTTCAGCCATTGCTGTAGTGCCATGAAAGACCAGCACATGCGATATTAAAGGAACTGCAGACGCCTATTTCCCCAGCATGAATGACAATTTGCATATTTCCTCAGTCACCTCATTGAGACTGCAAGCATCTGCCATGGACAAAGCCATGTCTCAAGGAGATGCATTTAGCTGACATTTTGGTAAATCCCAGGAAGCCACATAACATACCTATTAGTGCGTATGAGAGGAACTTATTCACAGAGGTGAGGGCCAATCCAGTTATGGGGCCTGTAGTGTCTTCAGAACGGATTACTTCCAGGAAAGGCCGAAGGAAGACATTGGGTTCAATTTCCGATAGCTCTGTTAAAATAAAAATAATTTTCAAAAGACATTAACTTAGACTTGATTCATTAGGATTCATTTTCTCTTTAGGAATCTACAGCAAGTGTAATCTCAGAGGAGAGAGGCCTGCAAAGGCTTAGTTTCAGAAGGTTGGTGGGAAGGTCAGGGTTGCTTTTAAATATATATATATACACACACATACAGGTATAGGTATATATTTTTAAAAGCAATGTTTTGTGAAGTTCCCTTTCTTATGCAAATGAAATGATCTTCAAAATAGCCTTCTGGAACCTTCTACGACAAATCCTGTTGTAAAAACACTCTGTGAACACCACAGAGCCACTGCTGCCTAAATTCACACTTCATTGGCAGATAGGGTTGCATTTTCCCAGCATTCCTGGAATTGTGTGATCACATGAACTAGAACCTGCCCCACCTTCTGCCACTCCTGTAACATCCAACTACGCATATAGCCTCACACTAACCACACGCATAGTACAGACATACAACCAGGTTAGTTGCATATCTTGCAGCGCCCTGCCTGAATACAAATTGCATTTTTGCAACGCTGTAAGTTTGCTTGGCGAAGACAGGAAAAACCCACAAGAGAAGCAAATTTTAAAACTCTTCTGTCTCATCAGAACACCTGTATAAGCTTCTCAGCCAAAGAAGAAAAGAGGAAACTCCTCTTTACTTGCTGCTTTGGACAGTAAGTGTCCTCTAAAGCTGCAATATGAGAAGGCAGATGCACTGAGCTGTTGAGCTAGATAAAGAAAAACTAACAAGCTTCCTAAACTTTTCAAGATGATTGATGGAAGCTTTGGGAATGAAAAAGAACCAGAGAAAAGAATAGCCAGAACTAGGGAAGGGAAAGTGACTAAAAAAAAAAAGGAGACAACACAAGCATCAATGTAAGAGGAGTCCTGAGGAGGATTTAGGAGAAAAAAAACATTAAAAAGCAGGTGAAGGCAACCACAATATAGACGGTGCACAGGCAAGCAGTATATTAAAAGTAACTTTGATAGTCCTGAGACCAGAAATATTTAAGTGCAAACACTTGGCTCAACTTGCTGAAATCTCCATTTTATTTCTAATAAAAGTTAACAAGTCTAACAGCTAATAGTGTCAGAGGAACACTGGCATTTATATTCTTGGTGATCCAATATTGCATTTACGTGTCATATGAGCTTCTTTGAGGTGGGGGAGAAAAAAAAAGCCTGTAACTCCTGAATCCTTAGACAAGGTGCTGCTTTTCTATCTACCAGCAAAACTCAATTATTTTACTTAAAAAAAAAAATCCAAACTCTCCTGATTCCAAGATAAATGAAATTCCATTTAATCACAGTTTCAATTGAAAAGCCTTCAGTATCAAAGTAAAAGTCCTACTAGAAAGCACTTTAACATAACTGTGACAAATTATGGTGAGGAAGCAAAGGAGGAAGAATAATGCAAGAAAGTTTGTTTTAAATAGTTAAGACCATAGAAAACAAAGTGCAATGGTTTTGCTGTTAACTAAAACAAAACGGCAGTTAAAAAAAATGGAACTCTGGGAATCATTACACAGTCTCTTACCCTTCAGTCACCAGTTCAAATCAGGCCAACACCACTAACTTGTGAGAGGTTAAAAGGAACGTGATGATTCAATCTTTTTGGCTTAAGAACAACTCCCCAACTTGTCAGATAATATCCTGGTGTGACATTACAATTGTGTCACCTCTCAATAGCTCATGGAAATGCAGGGGATCATAATACATGCTTTCATCAATGTTTATTTAAGTGTGCTTTATAGAGCACTTGTCTGGTTACAAGCACTTGGACAACAATAAATATAGTAAGACTACAAGGGATCAACACTCAAACTCTTCTTCCCCAAAACTGATCCTTTCTATAGAACAGTCAGCACCCAATCAATCCATCATAACCCTGTCAATTCCTCCAGGCTCCTTCAATTCAGTGAGCCCCAGGATGGAAAAGATGCACCTTGATGAATAACGGGACTTCAGCAGATGTACACAAGTGCATGGTAGAATGAGATTATAAAGACTTGCTAGTGGAAGATATATAGGATATCACATTCTCCACTAATCGACTTTCAGGACAAAAAATAGACATTATCTTTAGAAAAGTGGGGGCATTTTGTTTTTTTCTTTCAGTTAAGCTGTGAATCTTGATGTGGTTAAAGATTAGATTTCCCTGCAGTCTGAAATTCCCAACTTACATGAAAATCACAAAATGGCTTGCCATAATCAGGATTTAACTTGGGCACATACTGTTGATGACACAGCAACTCTGGCCAGCATCCGTGATATTCAGAGACTCTAGCTTTTATGGTAACACAGCATTTTACATTAAGCTCTCTGAAACTGACTGCGTATGCTGTAAAGCTGTTTCAAACTGGATAGCTGGCACTGTGTATTGAAAAAATATATATATACACTAAACAAGAAGAGAGTATTTTTACTGCAAGACTTAACTACTAAAGGACTACTGTCTGAAAGATCTATATTTCAGTAAAATACCAATCACACTGCTAATTGTCTGCATCTGAGGAGTATTTACTTGATTACTACAATGAGCTCTTCCTAGCAGCAGTATCTGCAGGTATTGAGGACTTACAGGGGTCACCAGCTGCCTTTTCAAAACAGAACTCAATCCCAGTAGCAGTGCTTGCTTCAACAGAAAGACTGGGAACACAGAAAACTGCTCATGCCATAGCTATTCTCGCTATATCCAGTCTTGAAGCAGATTACTCTCACTGGCTGAAATACCAGTTCAGCATCTGAAAGTGGCACTAAAGCTACTTGGAAGCTTTTAATCAACTAAAAATTTTGCAAATAAGTCAGTAAGTCAAAGATCAATCCTTTTAACACAGTCCTGTTGAACTCAGTGAAGTTAGTTCAGAAGGTCTCACCCTTAAAGGTTTTCACAGCCTTATGAACTAAACATGGTGGTGTCCAGAACCAACCTGCTGGCCCTTTCTGATCAGTTACTACAAGTGCAGTAGGAACTGAATAACACTCTTTCCCCAATGCTTTGGTAAAGTAGGATCATAGTCCTTAAAGGGAATTGTTCTGCCCAGCAAGTTAAAACTTTATGAAAGAGACACTACATAAAGTCTTGATCTTTTATTAGCACCTAACTGTAAAAGCAATGCTATGCTCTCCTGAAAACATTTAGAGAACCTCAGAAAGGGCAGTAAAATCAACTATAACTTTAATAATTCATTTGCCAAAACAAAGGCTATATGAAGTAAATATTGAGTGTTTGGAAGTACATACTTGAACTTCTATAACAGCTTTCCAAAAGAAAGCAGCTTTAATTTTTCAGCTCTCTGGTTCTTGCTCTGCCAGATTCAGGTTCAGGCATTACAACTGAGGAAACCATAACCAGTGAGAGATTGAGAATTGCTGATAGAGATGTTTCATTATTTCCCAGAAAGAGACATGTCTTAATGTTTGAACGAGAAAACACGGGATGGTTCTCTGCTTACGTAACTACTTTCAACTCTGGGGTAAAAAACAAACCAACCAACCAACCCACCCACCCACCCACCAGCCCTGCAAGTATGACCTCAGCCTAAGGTATTACAAGGGGAAAAACTGAAAAGGTGTCCACAAGTAGATCGAAATTTCTCTAGGGATTCCTACAAGCAGCCTTCCTTTTCAATCTACTCAAAGCTAGGGAAAATTATAGTAAAACATGATATAGTCTTATATGAAGAGCCTGGGCTGCTTGGGGGACCAGCTGGAATGCACTTCCCATTCTTTTCACACAAGTCCCTTCAATGAAATTTCAGGGAAGGAAACAGAGCCCAGCACCAGCGCCAGACCCAGAAATGCTCAGCTAGCCCCCAGCAGGGTGCATGGAGATTGAGAAGGGGGGGAAAGGCTTCTTCAGGCTGGCAATTTTAATATGAAGGGGGAATTCCTTTGAGACCACAGTGCTTTCCTTCATTCATCCTATGGATTATTTGCGTTTAGACACATGTCTATAAAGCTATTTAAACAACTAATTCATGTTTAAGCACCTAACTCCCATTTCAGCAATCCCATCCAGCCATTCTGGCACTTTAGCAAACAAGCTGCATCAGATCTGCAGCATCCCCTCTCTCCCGAAGTAGAGGAGCAGGTCCCCCTTGGAAGAGGTTTCTTACTGTTAGCACACTGTTGGCACATTCCTGATCTAAAACGCTCACGTAAGCTGCTTTCTCTGGCAGTTCAACTCTTCACTCCTGAATGACTCTTATCAGGACCGGCTATGCGTTCCGAATCAGAGTAAATGAATGAGAAAAAATTGTTTATGACAAGTTATTTCAACATAATTTGTCCCCGGGACAGGCAACTGCAACACAAACCACATGAGCTGGACTCCTCTCATGCAGCAGCTGTTGGCCTTTGCCGCCCAGGCTGCAGAAGGGCTGTCTGGGTTGTATCCCACGCACCTCTCCAATGCAGACAAGCTCAGACAAGAGCAATGCTTCACGCATGTGCTAGAACCTTCCCTGTTTATGCATTGAATTGTACAACGCACAGGCATCTCTTTTCTTCTTGAGGCGAGAAAAAAAACAAAGATAACACTGTAACCGAGCAGAAATCCAGTCCCTTCAGGACTCCTGCCTAGGAGCTCAATGAGTTTATGCCACAGAAAATTGAGGTACCAGCAAGCGCTTCCTGGCCCACCCTTCAAAAACACTTTCTGCAAACACTGCCCTTCTGGCCTACATGACTTTATACATGCTTTATTTTCCGTTCACCCACGAAACACCAAAACATTCTGTCTTTCACTGAGGGGTGAGAAGTCCCTCTAGTCTCTCTCAACAAATTAGAGAGAAGTTACAAGGAAAAATGACAAAATGGTACTTGCCTTTCAAAACCATCTAAAAGGACTGAGTAGTCATATTCTTCACATTTTCAAAACCATTTCTGAACTGTTAGCTGCCGGAGTAAGTACTGGCTTCATCTTACCCAGATCAAAATGCAAGATCACAGGGAAAGGAGAAACTCCTTTGAGTTAGTCCTATGGTTATCTGCTGGTTAATTTAGAGATTAACAAATCTAGCAAGGAGACCTGTACTGTTAACTTGTTCCTATAAAAATTTGCAGAGCTTGAATTCGCTTTACATAGAGTCAGTTAGGTAAAAGCCACACAACAGTAAATACATATTGGTTTTAGGTCCCTTGGCAAAGCTACAATTTCAGCAGCTCTACAGCTGATGATGAGTGGAGGAGGCGCATCTTTCACCACTCCAAAAACAAATTCTCTAGACTGACTGGAACACATGCCACCCTGCACCTCCAATGAAAGACATGCCCTGACTTCTTCTAGCTAGGAAGTTTAGTGCAACATTTAACCCCAGTTCACTAACAGCCAGTAATGTAGAGTAACAAGTGTAAAAACCTCAGCTAGATGATCTGCATTCATTTGCTCCTGAACGTATGCTCCCCTTCACACAGTCCTGGTACAGTCAAGGTTCCAAGTGAAAAGAATCCTCTGCCATTACTCCCACCAAAGGGCTTTTGTTGTTGTTTTGGTCTCATTTTTCTTGCAAGCTCTAGATGACCAGCCCTTGCAACACAGTGCAATGCATAGCACATTTCTAGGGAGATTCTTATCTGAAATGATAACAGATTGCTACTCACATAGCTTGACCTAGGACTTAATGTGATCAGAGGAATCTCTGGTTTCACTTCCTGAAAATAATGACAGCAACGTCCACTATCCTTGATAAAGAAGAGATCATAAAAAAGAGTAGCCACCCGACATGCCCTACCAGGTTCCTCAAAATATCATTGTCTTACCCCAATCTAAGGTCTTAAAAGATGAAGATAACTGGGTTCTGACAGCTAGGGATAACCTGAGGAACCAGGAGCCTACATCCTGTTTTCCAGAATGCATAAATACTGCGAGCTATTTAAAAAGGATGCTGGGATTGCACAACACAGCATCCAAGCTCACCATGGGAAGGTATAGAAGCAAGCTTTGCGTATCTCTGAAATCAGCACTTCTCTATTATAAGTGTCACCAAAAGCTTTACATATGATAGAAGTAAACATAGGCCCAAAATTACGAATATTCAAGCCAATGAAGGAGAAGTGAGAACTAACTGCAATCCTTTTCAGTATGCCTGTAAAATATACTCTTCAAAGCTAATTCCCTGTGCATTAAAGTGGACATTCGGGGGCCCAGACCCACCACATCAGAGGGAAACAGTGCCATTCACAGCCACACATGAATGCAAGGCTAGAATTACAAATGCAGTTTGACAGGGGGAACCCAGAGCTGTCAAGCCTGTTCTGTTTGCCTAATTTCATTACAATGGCACAAATGCTTTCATTTGTCACACTCCAGCTTCATGTGTTTATCTCCCTTTCATTAAACATGACTTTAACAAATGATTGTTCCACAGTGCCAAGATCTCAAGCGCCCCTCAGAATTGAGATTTTTATTTTGGGGAAGGATGACAGAATGCATGCTGAGCTTTTGACTCTTGATATTCTCTGGTCAGCATGGCACAAACTCAACTGAAATATTGTCTGCTATAGGAATTATTTACATCTACCAGCAAAGCAGGAGCACTGACAGTCCCACCAGTGTTAACCATTAGTTATCAGAGGTTTCGCCTCATGCCTTGCTTCAAATTCAGCTGTTCTTAACCCTAACCCTGAGCATTTTTTCATAAACAGGTACTTGCTAGAGTATCTTCAGCCAAAATTACACTGAAAACTCCAGCTGGGTCTCCACTGTTACTCTAAGTGCTTTTCACCCAGCCATAGAATTCTGTTCTAGGGGGACTGATACTATGAGAACATACTCAGTTCATTGACAAGGAAAACAAATGCCATCAACAGGATGTATGGAGCTACACAAAGTGCAACCTTTCATGGTTTCTATCCAGATAGATTTAAAGTACACACACGACTACTCACTTCTCAAATTTTTATCTTCAGCCATACAGATTGCTGAAAGCAGAAAAAAATTAAGTTGTTGGGATAGCAGCTTCTTTCAAAAGTTAAAGTTGCTGAATTCTGCCCTTATTTCATAGCACTGAGGAGACAGCAGAGATGGGAATAATTGCATTGTGACAAACTTTTTTCTGAGCTATAACTGACACATATTAGTCAGAGGTTATATTCAAAAGGCTCAACTTCAAAACAAGAATAGCTCTTAAAGTGAGCAAGGTTGAAGGTCACCAGGAGAAGACCTTGCTATGAATCCTAGAGTATTTCTTCTCACCTTGTGACCTGAATACCTCTGGAAGCACCACGACTGATTTGTTGCCTTCCATCAAAATATTAACTCTACACAGTAAAAGCCTACTGTTTCCAAAGTGCTCTCCCATGAGTGTTTATTGCCAACATGAACCGTAATACCCACCTAGCTTTAAGTGTAATTTCAATGTTAATCCATATTTGTTTTCTACATCATACTAGAGGATAAGCACTAAAGCAACGCCTACTTATGCCAGCAAATTTCAGAGAAAGATTAGATCAAGACCCATGGTTTGTAAAGCCACATATGCAAATTCAGAATTACTTAAATAAATTTCCGCCTCTGTTACAGAGGGGCTGACTGGTCTCAGGGAAAGGAGATGAAGGAACACAGCTGACCTGTGCCTCTGACAGGTTCTGGAATATACAGCTATTTCTGCGGCTTTGTCAGACAGACGTAAACTCTAAACTGTTAGTGCCAATTGTAACGACACTTAATCCTACTCCAGAAAACAGAACTCCTCAACAGCTCCACAAAAACTGATTTGAGATCCTGTTCCTTTCTGAAAGGCTTTTTTCCCCCCACCAGGGGTGGAAGTTACCTAACACAAGCTCTGAACAACTTCTAGGTAGGAGAAATCAACCTTCCCATACACCTACAAGAAAAAAAGTGCTTCAGTAAACTAAAATGCAAGGAGCTCCACAGGTAGGTGGAAGTTTAACATCTATTCTTAAAAAAAAAAAAAAATCCCATAACACCACAGTGAGTGAAATGCAGGTAAGCTTCACCTTTTGTCTCTGTTTAGAACCAGCTAAAACAATTTTGAAAGATTTCTTACAGAAAATCACCACACAGGACAACAGTCAGTTCTTGTGATGAACTTCACCAGCTCTGAACTTGTGAACTCACGAGCACTCCTCTGATCCAACGACATCCAACTCTAAATGAAATTACTAAACCAAAGTAAACCAAAGCAAAAAGCAGTCATCCCATGACAAATTCATCTGCCCTTGACCAAACACTGATAGTTATTGATCTTGCTGCTGTTGTGAATTAGGGCCAGGCTTCCCAAGGTTCCCTCCTAATACAAGAAAGAGAGCATGGCCACTCTAACAAGACCGACGGGGCTAAATGAAACCTGTGGGGAATTGCATCGCACGCTGCCAAGTCCAGAGGATGGACTGATCCGTTCATCTAACTGACAGCACAAGTTTGATATATGTCAAGTTTAAGCACTGTTTTTCCTCTCTGAAAGAAATTGGCATATGTCGAAGGAAGAGCAATTAGGTTGTGACACTCTACAGAACTCTATTCAGTCACTGGACTTGCTTCACTATGATATTTTCTACGTCTTGCATGGTGTCAGGCCCAAACTAAGTAGGCAATTTAAAAGCCCAGGAGAAATTAAATCTTCTTCCCTGGTATTTTAAAGCACAGTAATTCTCCACAGCTTTGTGTGTCTATCACACTATGAATAGTTCTCTCATTTCGAATTCACCATGTTGCGAAAAGGAAAGCTTCACTATTTCTAAGAGGCTGGAGAAAAAGATTACAGTTTTATCATCAATTAGCTGTCTGGATGTTACCCTGTTCCATTTACCCCTTCCTCAAGGGAAGCTCATGAGTGCCAAGGGGAAAAATTAAAAAGAAATTGAAGAACAACAAATCCCAAACAAGCCAAAGCATTTCTTGTGTTGCCAGAGAATCTAAAAAGCATCAGGGAGACAGACAAAATCCAAAGAATGAAATGAAGTCTGATGGCCCAAGAGGAAAGAGAATCTTTTAATGACAAAAATCTCTCAAAAGGTATAATGTACCTTACTGTTATGATTTATACAAATTCTTCTATCCAGCCTGAAACAGTCTAGGAGACGTGGAGCTTCGCCATGTTATTACCAGAAAGTAAAATTCCCAAGTGCCAATGGCAAAACACAATTGCCCAGAGCTCAAGAACCAACACACTAAGTTATCACAGATGCAAAATGGAAGCCTGGGGGAGAGCAGAGTTAGAATCAGCATGGCAATATTAGTATCAAACCTACAGGGGTAGAAAAGAACAGAAGCAAAAGGGAGAAGAGACTGGCCTGGTTAGAGCCAATCCAACTGTTGCCTTAAGACACTGCAACAGTAAAAACATCAAGCAACTTTTTTTTCCCCACAGCAATGACTGAAGCAATCAGTACTACGTGGGCACACACACAGGCAGAAATTCAGACTGCCTCCATTAAAGGCAGCCCAATTCCTAGAATGATGAAAACAAGTTAGTATTACAATCTTGAGAATGGACTGGGAAAATAAATTAATTTCTGCATACTGCTATGTGCTAGAGCCATCTACTGATACAAGGTGCTGATGATGCCTGAAGGGAAGCAGAAGTCTGAGATTTAACACTCATTTACAGCTTTTGCAACTGAAGAGATCAGTGAATGCAATTCAACTTCAGCGACCACCAAATAGGATGCACATTAAGATGGGCATCACGGAAACAATATTCTATCAGTCCCCAACTCCATTAGACACTTTTTTTTTTCCCATGTTCCAGAGTCAGACATCAACTGTAAACAGTAAAATGTCTGTGAGGAATCAAAATTACCTAAAAATCTATGTGAAGAAACAAAGATATTCCACACATTCATAAAAACTTAGTTGCCTTTATTGCAGCCTGGACAGAGGAATATGCAAGCAGTTAATTTCTCTACCAGTTGGGAGCCTAAGCATTATACTTCACAATATCTGAATATGAAGACAGTAATTCAGCCTCCATTAACAAACCCCATTAATTAGTAGTGTCAAAGCACCATCTCAAAGGAAAGTTTATTAACAGGTAAGAGCTGGAAAAGTATTCTTTTTATTCCTATTCTGCCTGCTCCTTTAGACTCAGAGGATCTACATACTTAGGTAAATAGAAATTACAAACCTTCAACAGAAATGGTATAGGTCGTTCAGAATGATTCCTCTTCCAAGCCGTAAGACCTTGATGTCATTTGGGGTTCAACCTGAAGCAAGAGATGCTCTTTGTTGATGAGATCCACAACTGGCATTCTTAAACCAAAACTAGGGATTGGTTTGGTCAAGAAAACTTGCCATGAACACTTTTTTCTTACAGCCTGTAAGGTTAAATACTACTGATTTTGCTCCACTTGTGCTGGCTGAAGAAGCTGATGTGGCAGAAATTGAAGAATTCTAGCATTTTCAGATTTCATGTTGTGCTCTACCCAGTTCTCTAAACTTATCCAGGATTCTGATGTGATTTCCATCATGAGGTCTAAATTATGCTACAAATCCTACTTATGCTAGCATTTCAGAATGCACACAAGTACAGGTAGCCTATGAATGCAACTATTTTCATGAGGCAATATGATACTCTGAAGTACCAGACCGAGCCAAAGCTCCCTCTGCAACATCTTTGGCCAGCGATCAGTTACAATCCAGGACAAGATTTTTCTGCTCAGATCCTTAAAATTCCCAATTTAGACAAAGTTCTTCAGGGCCGAAAGAGTCCATGTGTATACTAACAGCTCACGTCTCTCCTGAGAAGACAGCAAACACTAAATAAAGGTTCAGGTTCAGTACGGCTTGACATTGGCAACCCCATGGTCCTGCTCCCTATTGCATCAGCTTCTCTGAAGCGATCACTTAACAGGTGACAGATAACCTGAGCAGCAGGCTCATATAAGGAGTATGAGTAACCGCTTGGCATAGAAGACACTAGCCATACACCTTAGAAAGAGAATACTGGTTACGGTCTCTAGGAAAGTGCCAAATAGATTTATTTTAGTCTATTCTTAATGTTGTTGATCTAGTACATGTTCATGACAGAAGAAACCACTAGAATGCTACAGCAGCTCAACTGAGCGATCCTGTCCTAACTTTACGACAGCCGTCACTGACTGCATGCTGTCCCACAAGAGTGATCTAAAAGTGACAGCACAGCACAAAACTTCAACTCACACAGATAAACAGGATGGTTTGTTCAAGCCAGCCCCCAGTTCACACACTTATATAGGCTTCTTCAATCCCTCGCTCCTTCCCTTAGGGCACAACGCAGCCCGGCTCTCCAAATGAAATACACAACACACACTGAACAGGTCAGTGGACACAACTCTGCTTTAACCTCTCACCCCCAGCACTTGTGCTACCCTGACCTCTGGCAGGAAACCATTATACTGCAACAGCATTTGTTCCCAAGACTTGGTAAAAAGGCAAGGACAGAAGAATTCCCTTTTGATTTTCAAGCCTAGACCTACAGAATTTGCTTTTTCAGGATATAAGCACATATGCAAATAAACTGAGCATCAGATGGTAGCAAGGTCCTTGCTCACAGACAGGTAAATCAGTCTCCTCTAAGCCTCTGCCACTCATCTCCCCCTCATGCTCTTGGGCAAGTCACGTCATCTCTGCTTCAATTCCTCATATGAAAAGGGGACACGTTTTGCCTTTTTAAGTGCTGTGCCATTAGATTATCTGCAAATAATCCCAAAAAAGCAGCTCACAGTAGTAACAATCCAATAAAGTCTTCTTGCCCTATCATTCTATGTTTCCCCAAACCCAAAAGTTAACTAAGACTCTTGGTGAAGGAAGCTATTTTTGAAATTAATATTAAAGTTGAGGAAATATGACGAGCACTGTATAACACAAGTTAAGATCAAAATAAGCTTTGTAATCTATCACACAGAAAGCCAGTAGTTCAGTTTGTGAAGTATCAAGGAAATAAACGGGAACATACTGGAGTCACATCTAGAAACAACTTGGCGGTGCTTGGCAATTCACTTTTGCGGTGTCAGTGTGAAGGAACTTCATAAAATTAAAAAAATTAAAAATCTAATTTTCAGAGGAGTTAATGAGGGGAAGAAAATGTACATCATTTTCTAAAATGCAGCAGTTAAACAGCTAGTAAATTCTCACAGCCTTGTCAACATGAAACCACTTGACACAGAACAGCATTTTGTTCAGCTTTGAGGCCAGTGCTTAAAACTAGAAAGTGACTCTAGGTAACAGAAGGACTTCGATGACCCTTCCAGAAACTTGGGATGAAATCCCAAAGCTCTGGGAGAGCAAGGCGAGCACCTGTTTTCCTGAACAGTCCATTTTTTTATGCTGCATACTTTACACAGAAGCTGCATTATTCTGGAGAAGCTGCATTCCAGCCAAAAGTGCACAGTTAATGTTTTTTGCAGCCCCCAGCCTCCAGTGATGGATGACCATTTTATAATGAAATACTTTATGCTCAATCAACTTACAAATAACGGATGTTTTATCACACTGAATTAAAGAGAATGTTAGAAAAAAAAAGGCAACAGACAATAGAATCAGTGATGAGCAGAAGCAAAAGTTATTCCCGTTAAGGGTGGTTAAAAAAAAGCCAACTGATGTTTCACTTTAACTCTTTCACTGCTCTCCAATAACAACTGGAAATGATGCACGAGGTAGTATTTGCTCTGAAAACACCTACGCAGAAGTCCTGGTCCTGGCTATTGAGACATGAGAATATAAGGCTTCCACAAAAAGGTTTTGGTCTGTAACGTCTCAATTATGCTTCAAAAAGCTAAGGCTAATAACCAAGCACTGTCTGAAGATGAACCTTTCAAAATACTTTAATCCCCCACGCCCACTCAGCATTACAAAAATCATTCCTTACACACCGCTTAATCAGCTGTGGGGTTTTCTCCTCCTAGCACTGCTTCCACCTGTCAAAGCTTAGTGATAAACCAGAGAAATAAATGCCCTGCACTCAAAGACTACTGCAATTTCTAGATCAAGGTTTGGAACTAAACACCCAAATTCAACTGATAATCTTATTCAAGACTCTGTGTTTGCTGTTATACCACAACTGCTACTGTTGTTACACACTGCAGGTCAAGAAACCCCAGAACTTAAAAGGCCATATTTAAATGAACACCAGCCCTTGAAAAACTCCACAGCGGAAGCATTTTTTGTGCTTTTTCTCCCAAATAGAACATGAAAACCTCTCTAATGCAGTTCAAACATGGCAGAATGTCTCTCTATTTTCATATTATCTTACTTTTAGGAAAACAGTGTCTTCTAACAGGAATAAAGCGATTAAAGAATGCAGATGAGTACGAGATGCAGTGAGCATAAGCTGCAACAAGGGAAACGCCAATTAGATATTGCGAAAGACCTTTTCTAAAGAAGGATGGTCAAACACCAGAAAACTTTACCCAGAGAAGTTGTGGGAGCTCCATCCCTGAAGCTAATCAGCTAATCAGCTGGCTCTAACCCTGGACACAATCTCACTTCCAAGCTGGTCCTGCTTTCAGCAGAGAATTGGAGCAGATGACCTCCAGAGGTCCCTTCTGCCTAAATTATTCCAATTCTGACTTGTGCTTACCAGAAACAACAACAACAAACCTCTGACATTGTACATTAGGAATGTAGATATTATAACACTCACTGAATGGTTTCCCTTCCCCGATCTTCTACTGGTTAGTATCAGCAATAACTAAATACAAAGCAGGAGCTCATTCCAGAACTATCCCTAGAAAACGTTTATAATTTTCTAAACCAGTCTTCTAAACAGAAGCTGCAGACTGTGACTGAACTAAAAACAAAACACCCAAACAACCAACCAAATACCACAGTTTATCAAATTTGGGGACTTCCCAAAAACTAGCAGAAATAGAGCACATTGCTCCTGTCTTCTCTTAAAATGATACGGCATCTGCTGCAGATATTAAGGTCACCAAACAAAGAGCACCTTGGTCCCAAGTCACAGCTTCAGATCTAGACCAATTCTCCCAGTCGCACTGCAACCACCTCAAGCTCCACTAAGTTCAGAGTTAATTTATGGAAACTTCACACTCCTGTTTGAAGCACTGCAAATATTAATCAGTTCAAGATTTTTAGTCACAAAATCAATTCTCCTCCCCTCGTCATTCCTCAGCTGAAGGCTGGCACTCAATGAATCAAACCAAAGGGAGAATAGAGTTTCCAGCACCTGCTTCAGCTTTTAAGTGTCCAGTTGAAACTGCTGTGATCTGGCAGCAGGCAGTCTGAAGATGTCATTTTCCTGCTTTGTGAAGGACTGAATCACAGTACAAAAAGAATCCAAATAGAGAAATGAGTGAAAAGAACAATAGTGGGCAAAGGAAGCCACAACTCAATATGGCCAAAGAGAAAGATCAGCTGAAAACTACGTGCTTCAAAATACTGCATATCCTCTACAACTGAGCATCTTATTCACCTTCTGTCTCAAGCTGATTGCTATGGGCAGTGCTGAGTATGCATTATATTCTACATCTGCGACAACACTCAAAGAATGGTGTAAAATACGACTCCATGTTGTCATGTGCTTTGGAATCACCTTATTACTATATCATTATAGACTAGGGTTGTCTATCACAGTAACATTCAGATTTTAAATCTGGAAATAAAAAATACATTCCTTCTTGAGAGGGAAGTCAGGAAACAAACAGCCAGCATGCTTATTTTATACCAGCATGCTGATGGGAAGCATCCTTCTTTTACATACGGACACACTGATAACTCAAAAATATAATTCAAGACGTGCTTCCCTCATGCAGAAAAATAAAGCCAAACACATTTATTCTTCATTATGATAGGTCTCTTAGCAAGTGAGTGCAAAACTGAAAGAAGAATGTACCTACAACCAGATTCCTTCCACGAACAGGAAAGAAACCCTCACTCTTAGCACAACAGTCTGCTTCAAGACAAAAAAAAGACACACCCTTTAGTTTGGTCAACACAGAACATCTGTACCATTTCCATTAAGAATGTACATTAAGCCTAGGAGTTAGAATGGCAAAACTCCTAAGATGAATGCAGCTTTATGGGAGTAAGAGCCTTTGCAACAGTATGGCAGCGGTCACAGTAGGCAGGCTGCACTTACAGACTACTGTCAGCAGTTTAACTTCAGATTTGCCACTTGCAAAGAGCAAAAATAGAGGAGTGCAGGGATTATATAACAAGTTTGCAAATATACAAATGTGTCAATTGTTTTAAAGAAATTATTTAAAAACTCCTACATAAATCACATCAACAGCCAACCTTTCTTAATCTTATTATCTTCACCAATATAATCACTGAGATCTAATTCTCCCAGTTCTCAAGGTTTCCTTGGTCACATAATTGCTCACTGAAATTTCCCAAAATACTGGAGAGGCAGAAAGCAGAGTGAGAAAGGGTTAACCCACAGCTGGGAGAAAGTTTCCCTGGAAAATTGGAACACATGCTGTGGCTGTGACTAAATTTCACACTGGTTCTGTTGAGTACAAACATCCACAACTGTGTGCATTTGAGAGAGTCAGAGAAAAAGAAATGCTCCTTATATATTAGCTTCACCTGCTAGGTTCCTTCAAATGGATAATGACATGCTCTAGGGAACAGCAGAATCCTTCAGATTCACTTCACATTTCAAGTACAGACGAGGTGCCAAAGTGTGTGTGTGTGGAATAATGAACGGAAGGAAGTACTGCTTCCTTTCCCTGCTCCCACATCTTTTGGAACATACTGGAAAGTCAAGCCTATGGTCTGGAAGAGCTGATTCTGCTGTTTAAGACTAGATGCATCAGCACAGAAGTCACCTGAGCTGACGCTGAAGAGATCTGTGCCATCCAAGTAGTTAAAAAAAGGAATGGTACAGAGTGAATAGGGAAGAGTTATGTACATGTGTGTGCACATACACACATGGATTTTAAAGTTCAACTGACTATGTTTTAAACAAACAGGCAGCACTTAAGCTGGTCAGAGATAGCCACGCAGTGGAGATTAAGAATTACTGAGAGCAGCCAGTACAGAACTACAGAAAGGTTTGGATTGGAAGAGGTCTCTGGAGGTCGTCTACTCCAACCTCCTGCTCATGCAAAGGACAGCTCTGGAGTTGTATCAGATGGACCAAGGCCTTGTTCAGCCAAACTTTAAAAGTCTCCATGGATGGAGATTCCACTTTGTCTTCCTACGCCCCGGTATTTAACTCCCTCTAGAAAGAATTTCCCCCTATGCCCGACTGGAATTTCTCCTGTTCAAAATTCATTACTATGAATCTTTCGGCCCCTCCAAGAAGAACTGGCTCCATCTTTCCTGTGATCCTCCTTCAGGTAGTGGAAAACTGCATGTAGGTCCCCCTGAGCCTTTTCCATTCTCAATAATCTTATATATTTTTAGAATACTACAGCCATGGGGCTGTGCAATAAAGTGTTTGAAAGCAGTGGACTGCAAAAGGAACAAGCAAAGCAGACTGCAACCATCTATGGTCAGCAGTGAAAAGAATATACTATTTCATTATATGGATGATTCTCACAGAAGTTTTAATTGGTTAAGCACACTACCGTTAGAAAACCAATTCATAAGCTTCAGAACTAAGAGGATATGTCTATTCTGTTTGTTCATAAAGAAAGATGGGGATGGAGGGAAATGGCCTACTGTTTTCATCCACATGGGTATGAAGACTAGGAAATCGAAAACTGCTCTACTGGAGAGCCAGATCAGTGTTTTATAGAGTACTTAAATGTCTGGAGAAAGTCTGGCAGACTGCACGGACAAAATCAACAATATTTGTACCCGTGACAGGGGTTCTTATTCTAACTGAAGACTGTTCCGTTACAGAACGGCGGGAACCCATTTTAAAAAAGAAGGAAAAAAAGCATATCTTCACTGGAAGGAGAAATGTCAAGAGGGGTTATCAATACCAAAAGACAGGCACAGAGGGACTAGCATTTATACTTATCTTCCCTGTAATCAGTAAATAATAGTAGATTAAATATACAATAACACTTTCTTCTCCTCGAAGTATTTTTAATCCAACTACACAGGGAGAAGCAGAACACTGGCAGACAAAATATGTGAAGTAGACATAGACAAATGATTACTGCCATCTCTGGGATGCCCAACACTGCCAGACAGGGACAGACAACTTTCTGCTCTGCCACCTTCAAAAGGGGGAAGGCAGGTGGGGAAGACCTTGGTTAACCTCAACAGTCTTTATCTGGTTTATTGCCTCTGTTTCCCAAATGCCCACAAACTTCTGTCCAAGTACATGAGGACTATTTCCTAGCCATGCCTCCTTGACAGGAACTAGTAAATGTAGGGTGAGCAGATTAGAGTAAATCACTGTTTCAGTTTTCACTATCCATTTCACTACATAAGCTAACTTAAAAGGTTACAAAAGACCATCAAAGCACCCTTAATCACTTGCTCTCACCATGGCTACATAACAGACTTCCCAGCTAACCGTAAGTACCTATTTTCACAAACCAAATTATTTTCATTAATGGACACACCAGCTTTTCATTAAAAAAAATAAAAACCCCAAACAAGCAAAAGCAACATACAACATCCCTCCTTCCCCAGTGTCCTCTTCTAGTGAAACTAACCAAGACTCCAAATAAAATGGACATGATTCATTCCTAAGTCATATCATAAGAAAGTAAAAGTACTCTATGAGTTTACTTTCTTTAGCTGAATTGCGACCAGGTTTTCATTTATATTCTTTTACATATACTGACAGTGACTTGTTCTTCCTGTACCAAGTGTTTAGAGCAGAAGCTGTGCAAGGAGCGGCTGAAGTCACTTGGTTTGTTCAGCCTGGAAGAAACTGAGGGGAGACCTCATCGTGGTCTATGGCTTCCTCACAAGGGGAGGAGGAAGGGCAGGCACTGATCTCTTCTCTCTGGTGACCAATGACAACCCGAGGGAATGGCAGGAAGATGTGCCAGGGGAGNCTATCTAGCACAGTGCTCACACAAGCAATATATACTTGCACTTTAGCCTCTGAATTTCAAAGCTCACCGAACTGTAGTTAGCTACAGATCCTAATGCCTTACATTCTTCTGTCTCAGAGAAAAGGGCTACCTAGAACCTGTCATTGTTCTATATTGGATATTATTAGATACTGGCTAAGTAACTGATACAAAGATTCCTTAAAAAAAATAAAAAAATAAAAAAATAAAAAAATAAATCTTTCCACGCACCACGAAAAAAAACCCTTAAAAGACCATTAAGTGCCAATCACAAACTTGATTATAACCAGGACACACTGGAAGAAGTTCAGACTAAGACATATGGGTGGGTAACTTCCAATAATTCAAAATGTGTTGTTCTGCAGTCCCCATCCTTGGAGATATTCAAAAGCCACCTGGACATGGTCCTGAGCAACCAGCTCTGGGTGGCCGTGCTTTAGCAGGGGAATTGGACCAGATGATCTCCAGAAGCCCTTTCCAACCCCAGCCATTCTGTGATTCCTACCACGCTACCTTGACAGACATGCTACTGCAAAGGTTTCATAAGGGCTCAGCTCCAAAGAGAATCCTGTGACAACAAGGGGCTTACTTTTCTGCCAGGGATTTCTATCTTTCAGATTTACAGAATGTCACTTGAAAAAAAAACCAAAAAAACCTCAACAATGCAAAGCTCAAACTATTTTAAGTATCTCTAAAATTAATTCTCAAAGATCTCATAACTTAAAGGTTTTACTCATCATTTCCAACACTTGAGGCCATCAAAACCAGGAGACTGGAGCGCTTATTCAGCTGTTCTTTCCAAGGTTCCTCACATGACACACAAGAGGCAAATTACTTCGTAGCATATCAGACTCTGCAGTCTTTATTCTTACACTTATATGCATGAGCGATGATTGGTGTGGCTGCTTAGCAAGACACACTTGAGAAGAGATCAGAAACTGACTTATATTCAAGATGTCAATATTTATTATAAACTATTCCATCTGGGAAAGCTCCTAAAGTGAGTTTGATTTGGGGTGTGGTTCTTTGTCATTTCAGAAACTCAGGCACAAAAGGTAACGCTTAGAAAGGAGATTATCTTAACTTCGAAATTAGCTTTTGTATCACCTTAACATCATCTTCCTTCAAAAATTATTATCTTGTGGGAAGCAATCCCTTACATTTTCCAGTTCTCCTTGAAAGTGTAAGAAGTTGCCTCACTTATAAAGGAGCCAAATTCTTTAGACTATTAAAACAAAAATTACATTTTTAGACTTTGCTCAATTCTAAATCCTTTCATTCAAAATGCTATACATTGTTTATTAACTAAATTTACAAGTATTTATTTACTTTAGAAAGTCATTGGTTGGGAGCATTTAAGGAATATCACACTCTCACATTTTACTTGTTACTATACAAATTAATGTATGATGACATTCTATCGGAATTCAGCTGAGAGCTACATCTGCTCTAACTGTACTAACAGGCAATCACCAATCACTAAGCCATGCTGTTACCCATTGCACAGTCAATGCTGCATTTCACAAATAAAAAAATTTAAAAAAAAAAAAAAGCCCACAACTCACACCAAAAATACCCCACGCCACAAAACAAAACTTTTGCCTTACTGTATTCTAAATAGTCTCCGCAACCACTGAAAAAAACATCAGCATATACAAATGCACACTATTTGGACAGCAAACAACTGGTACAAAATGAAGCACTTTTCACAGACTAACAGAAATGACTACGGCCTATTTAAAATTTTTTTTCTGAGTTAATCATCTATCTCAGAAATAATTTGACTCACATATGAACAGCCACCAGGTAAGCTAACAAAAAAATCTCCCTGCCTCCTCATTATTAGGCTTGTTAGAAGCAACAATGATATATCTTGCTTTGCCCTACATTAAAATTTTTATTTCCTGGAAAAAGCCCTAGCACTTTCTTAGCATTTCAGTACATTTTCAGAGTAACAATCAACTCAGCAACCCAGAAGACACAAGACTTCAGAGGATACATGGATCCTCCTATACACACTGGAATTTTACTGTCTTCAAACAAATCTTTTGCACTGCTGTGTTAGCCACTGAAGATCTGTAGCAGTGCCAGGGAGGGGGCTTGGGGTGAGGCTGGGGAGAAGGTACCTCAAAGTCAGGGAGGAAAAAAGGGGAATGTCAGGGATCTATTACTGTTACTCAGTAAAACCCAAAATCTAGATAAAGTAAAACAACAAATTGATTTAATAAATCATTAACAGGGCAGCGATTACTTTTACAATCTTATAACTTCGTATCAGGCAATCTTATTTCAGAACTAGTGACAATATACAACAAAACCCAAACATGCAAGACCAAAACAAATTTCAGCAAGCATCATATTTAGCATACTTTGAATTTCCTTAGCTACAACCAGATTTTTTCTATCAGAAATTGTATATGGTCTCTGAAGAACTAGTGCATGACCTTGCATCTCTTATGAGAAGTCACAGCTGTATTCCCACATTGACTGATAAAGACAACTGAAAAGGCACAGTCCCATCCCCTCTTTGAAACAAGCCAGATATTCTAACTCATCTCACTGAAAAATTACTGCTGCCATCACAATTAAGCATTTCTGGCTTTCTATTCAACCGTTCAAAACAAAACAGATCACACTTAAAGTGCCACTTCATACTCTGATCCCAAGTGACAAAAGGTACGAAAAATACCATGAAGTCACATACATCCTCTTGTAATGGCTAACATCCCAGCAACACAGATCTTAGTATGGTCAGAACTGGGTTAGGTCTCAAAGAAGATTCAACCCAAACCCAGAACTCTTTGAAGTGGGGAAGAAATGTCAGATAAAAAAAACAACCAAACAAACAAAAAAACCCAAAAAGCACCACACACACACAAAAGTAAGAGATGTAAGAGTTGTGGAAGCAGAATAGCTGATTAGAAAATTTATGGTTAATAAAGCTTGGGAGCAGCAAGAAGGAAAAAAGAAAGCTTGCTGGAAGAACTTATGTTTAACATGACCAGTGTATCAGATTGATTCTTTGAGCAATAGTGTGGCCCAGAGTTAGCAAGTGGTCAGTAATATCTTTCCCACTGCACAGAAAGACTGTTCTGTTAAACACTAGTGTGATACCAAGCAGACATCTTCCCAGTATCTGCCTAGGTAAGCATTTCAACTTAAAACGCAACTTTCTGTTCTCATTAATACTAGTCAGCAGGCCAAACGGGAAGCTCTCCTTTCACAGAGGTAATCCCTCTTCAGTTCAAGTACTCTTTAGTGTAAGACTCCACTTCTTTTTCCAAAAAATTAAGTGAAAAATACAATGTACTAATAAACCATTTCTGAATTCAGATCAGGTACAGCTCAGCAAGCTCTGTTCCTCACACCTGGCTTTGCCTCTCTAGCCTGCAGCTCCGGTTTAACAAATACGCCCCTTTGCACCACATTCTGGGAAGGATTAACGTGGTCACAACCCAGTTTACTTCCCATCCTGTTAAATGCTACCAGTCCAGCCTTGCTGGGTCCATATTTTCATCCTTTCTCCAAGAGTGAGCTACTGAAAGCATCTCAAAGGAAGCAGTCTCAAGAAAAGCTTCACATTTTGTGTTTTTAATGAAAAAGATTTAAAGCACAAAAAGGAAATGATAGGTATAAAAAGCTTAAAATCTTTGCATACAGACCTTAATCTTTCCTTGCCAGCTTTTGCATGGCCTCTTCAGCTCATGCTAAGGTTTCTTCTAGGATAAGCAAGGAAACCTGTACTGCTCACAATGCAGCATCTTGCAGCCCGTCGGCTTTAGCAGGCACTGATCAGATTGAATTTGGATCATTTCCTAAACTCTCACAATCTTCTGCCTCCAGCATCCAGAAATTGATCCACTTTACCTTTGATCTCTCTTCCCTTACGCATCCAAATGGGCACGTCACCAGGGCTGAGGTCAGGAAGCGATCTCTCTTCAGAACTTTAGACACAGACACTCCTTGCCCAGACCTCTGTTTTCTGCTCAGTTTCTTTAAACAACTCCTTCTTAATCAAAACCAGTAAATAACCTATCAAAAATAATTCTGCAGAGACCTCCATCACACACATAAGGAAAAAAGCCAGCTATTTTTCCAAACTGTTGTAAGAGGAGCCTCTGTTATTTTGAAATAGTGCAGGTTAATGCTCATTAGCTTAGTACTAATTAACTAGCTTCCTATTCTGTATCTTGAATGTTTGCGGTCGGGATGTTAATTGGCACAACCACATTGGGAGGATCAGAGCAGACAACCAGGAGGATCTGCTGCCTCCTCACAGTACAGCAAGGAAGCCAAGCAACTTTTGTTGTTGAGTGCCGTGTATAAATGTATCCGTGCTTCCCCCAATCTCTTAATTCTGTTTTTAAGCCTTATTTAGGTTGCAGTTACCTGTTGGCACATGCTGTGTCCAGCTAGAAAAATTATTACTACTAATCCAAAAAAGGTAAACTCCATTGAACCGTATGATAAGTATCCCTTGCACTCCTGTTTCTTCCTAGCCTGTCCTGCAATTGTGTTCCAATCTGCCAGCATTAACAGAGATACACAGCGGTATTTATTTGATGCCTATTCCACCAAGCTGTATTCACACTAAATCCTCCATGTGTATTTAATAAATCACACTAGTTAGGTGGGCAGGATTAGTTCCAAGTCACCTAATGACTATATCATGAGCTGCAGTATTAAAGGGATTAATATTAATCTTAGCCATTTCAATTCACTGCGAGAGGCCAGTCCCTGCTCCAACAGGAGCCGCAGCAGGCAGTGCAAGAAATTCTAAACAAGAGCACGAAGATTAATGAGGGCTTCCTCATTCTGCCTGTGAGTCTCCTCTACCACGATACAGGGCAGCGAATCCCAGGCAAAGACAGGCTCATAAATAAACACACAACACCACAAATACTTGGAGCAGCTGAGCCGGGCACAGAGTCTTTTTCACTCGCAATCTGCTTCTCCTGTAACCCACACCTCCAAGCACACTCAGGAATTTGAAAGGCTTGTACAGAGACCCATTTGTTTTCTTTCACATAAAAGCACACACCTCATTACTCATAATAAATTACTCATTTTAAATGCATTGTGGAAGTAACAGCTAAAACGAGCTGTGTTCAGAGAGGATGAGAGCAGCAGGGGAATCTGAAAGAGTAACTCATTGCACTGAGGTTAAAAAGGATGTCAGACTCCAACAGATTCTGATCTGCTTTTTTCTTGGCAAGAACGATCATTGCAAGCAGAAAGAATTCTTGAAAACGGAGAGGAAGCCCTTTCTACAATGTTTGTGTTAAACTAAAACATAAAAATGGACTGTTATAACTAAACGAAAGGGTCTTCTGACAGAGTGCTGTGCTTCATCATAGCACTGGCAAAGATCCTCAAGTAAGGGTCCCGGTATCACTTTCATTGATACACAGAATATCAAACATAATCATTAGCACAAAAATTCCACAAGTCAATCTTGTTCTACTGCAGATTTAGAGGTAGTTGAGTGCTGAAAAAGGAGTAGCCTTTTACAGCTCACAGTTAATTCAGAGTCACAGAAACCACACAAGTCAGTCAAACAGCTGCATCCTGGAGACTAGCTGGGAAAAACATTAGATGGAAAACAGGGAGTTGAGTCAGCAATATTCCCTGCCCTCACTGAAAAACTATAGACCCTTAAAAAAAAGCCAGAGATCAGGTTAAACTGGTGTATAAGCCTGTCACAAGCTACTAACAGCTCAGCACGTCCTCTGGGCACAACAGCAGCCTCAGAAACCCAGCATAGATACAGTGCAGAGCTGAACACGGAACATCCACTTGGAAGCAAGTGGCTCACAACCAACGGAACGGGAAAGGACCACTGTGTTAAATACGACAGTGTCTTGAACTCGCATTATGCCAACATGTTACGTAATGTGAGGGAATGGTGCAAGTTTATCCAAGTTTATAAACTAAGTGCCAGCAGACCCGAAGCGGAACCTCATCACATTCGGCTGAGCAGACGGAAAGGGATCTGTTCAGTGCACTGCCCAACCCTTCCAGAGGCGGAATGGAGCAGCGATGGAGTTGGCATTTTCCATATTTGTAAACAATCTGCTGTTGGTTTGTTTTGTTTTGGTTTGGTTTTTTTTTTTCACATTAGAAATATCTAGCAACAAGGAAAGGAACAGCACACACACCTGTTTGGGTTTGTTGGGGAGGGGGTGTCATTCGTTTGTTTTTAAGGAAAGCACAAAAGAGGAGAATTCAAGATTCAACAAGATGTAACACACACAAGTTTTATACTCCAATAGCCCTCAGCAACCAAAGAACTCAATTCCCCACGCATCTTTCAAAAGGTATGCTATGGGCTGTGCAGATAAAACCATTTCAGATGCTCGAGGAAGGACTGTGTGTGGTGGGCTATGCTATCTTGGAAGGACGGAACATTTTACATTCCAAACACACATTCAAATATAGGCAGTCTTGAATCTATTTTTTCAGGATAAGTAACCAGATAGCAAATAAAGCCACACAAATGTTTAACATTTTTAACTCTAGAATTGCTGGTTTAAAAACCGACAAGTATTGAGCTTGATACTCAAAACCCCACAAAATTGAAATCCCAATCTCATGATTCAAATTTATTACTAAAAAACAAAACAAACCAGTCTGAGAAATGGGAAATATCTGTCTCCAGGTTTGAAGGTTTTAAGTTCACATTAAGCTATCCTCAAACACCATTACTGTTAGTCCAGCAGCAAAGTAACATCTGCCAAACTTCTAATGCTGCAAGAGGCTAGAGCACTTGACATGTTTCCATCTATGCACGCCCTTAATACTGAATGTGCAGACTCTAAGGCAGAGTACCAGCCAAAAGAAACACAAACCTTATACTCTGGTGACCAAATGGGAATCATTAGTCATTAGTTGTCTTTTCACATTTACTCCAGTCCAATCTGAAATACATACTCAAAAACTGTAGTAGGTCACTTAAAAATTCTATTTCTGGGTTCTGTTAGACAAAGCAGTCTTCATCAAATCTACTTTTAGAAGACGGGTTTTGGTGAAAGACAGCCATCCACCTTGCGGTTTGCTTTTTTAGCTGTGAAAGCCGTACCTCTGATAAATTAGCCAACACAATGTTGTGAACAAGAAACCAGTTTTCTTCCACCTATTAAGTTTCATTTCTAGAAGTGTTTGGTCTTTATAAACCAAAAATAACAAAATACACATTTATTACACATTAAGCACCTTTTAACTTGTTTGTTTTCTGGGTTTTAGAGTTCGGGGAAGATTTCTTTTACATGCAGAAAGCAAGACATCAAAAATAGAGCCCTCGCATTCAAACTCCTCTATCACTGCTGAGAACAAAATCTGTAACTTTCACCTTATTTTACAAAACCAATAAAAGCAAACTGCCTACAGCTTCAGAAGGGGGATAGATGGCCGGGTATTTTTAGCACTTTGGCAGGGACAAACACAGTCCCAGTACCAGACATTCTTGTAGTGCTAACAGGCTGCAAAACCCTCACGCGAAAGATGCTATTCAGACCTGTGGACACTGTATAAATATAGGCGTATGTGAGAACTATTTCTGTGCACGATAGCAAATTTTTCCTCCCCATGAAGTCCTCTATAGATGCAGCCATTCTGCCTGCTGCTGTGTCCACAGTCCCTTCTGCACACAAGGTCAGGCCCATCCAGTGGAGCTGCATCAGTCTCCTGGAATGCTGAACTCCACATATTTGCCATTCAACATGAAAACTGCTTTTCAAGTTCAATCAGCTATAAATGTTGCTTTGTTTTAATTTTCCACTGAACTTCCTGGAACCTATTATCAGGCTGTCAGGGATGTATATTTAGCAATGGCAACACGGCCTCTTTGCCACTGCCCCACTGCTCATGTCACCTCCAATAAACAGAAAAACAATCCCCCAGCAAATGACATTTTTTGCAGGCTATTTACTGCCAGTGCGAGGTAGTGGGTGAAACTAGAAGTGCACAGAGAAGCCTTCATCCATTTATTAAAAATTAAAAAAAAAAAAAAATAATCAAGTAATCCCTAAGGAGAGGGACAAAAGGGAACATTAATTTACCACTCTACATAGTAAGTTTCATCTACTGCCTTGAGCTGATATCCACAAGGCTCTTGGTCTAAGTGAAAAATGTTTGCAGAGAAAAGCTGACTCTGAAAATACTTGCCTCTTACACCTGCAATTGTCTAAATTTCAGAGTCCTTTTAAACTGTCATGCACAAAATGACTGCATTTGCATAAATGATTATTCTTATGCAGTATTGTTTGAGCACTATATCTTAAAAGAAAAAAAAAAAAATGAAGATGATGAAGTATGGTTCAGCTCCCTGCTGAAACATTACCTCATAGAGAAGGTTCTCACTCCCGATTCTGAAAAATAAATTTTGCAATACCAAGTTCTCTCAAAAGAAACAGAAGACATCACCAACCAGGAAAGGAACACAGATCCAAACCTCAACCAGCTAAGTGGTCACAGGATATTGTTAGTAGCCTTTGACAGGTGGCAAGTTACACGTGGAACTAAGAAAAATAGCAGTCATGCAAAGCATTTCATACAGAAAAGGAAGTCCTCTACAAGAAAGCAGAAAGTCACCAAGCCAAAGCATTGAAAACCCTTGACAGAGATAACATCTGCACACAACTAACTCTAGAGTGTGATCAGTCTAGCCTTCCATTCTTCTACTTATGGCAACGTCCACTTGAGGCTTCAAAGCAAATACTGCTTTAAACTTGTGGGGATGCGTAAGCCAGGCTCTGGGATCTGAGATTTCATCTCTCTGCAGGTGGAATTACTGGGTGCTGCACAGGAAGAGAACACATGTGCTGGTCATTTCTAATTTCGAGAACGGCTGAATAACTAAAGGTTTAGGTCACCAATAATTGAAAAGAACTGAATCAAAACCTCCAACTTTTCTCAACAATTTGGAGTACTTGGAATACCACGTTAGTCAGACAGTGTATCAAAAAATCTCTAGAAAATTTGGAACAGCAACACCAGAATTACAACTGTTGCACCCTGAAACATGATAATTTTTAAATTATTTCATTAAGGGACTCTTCCTGAAATAAATTTTCATCAGCACTATGAGTACAGACGCATCAAGAAGCACACAGTGAGGAAGAGCCACCTGTGCACTGTAAGCACAAACAGCATCTTCTCCTTTCTTTTCCACTCAGCTGCTCCATGAGATTTCTCTTCAAGGATCCTCATTCAAACCAAAGCACATCCTTTATAATGCACACACAAAATTAAATTTATGACAAATAGTACTAAAAAGTGCAATATAGGAAAAGTTACAACAAAAGAGAATGCTGTAAGAGAAAACCAGCTGTCCAGCCACCCCCAAAACATTGTACGTGCAAAGTAGTTGGCAGCTTGTCCATTGCAACTTGTCCCTTTTCAGGTGCAAAACCTTTGCAACAGAAGAGGCTGGCCAGCAATGCCTGTATAGCAGTGCACTGAATTCCTTCTCCTAAGGTTCACCTCAAACAGGAACTGTGGCTGCACATTTACTAGACAATTGACAAAGTAGCCAAACACAACAGCTTAGAGCAAAGTTTGACATCGTAATGTACCAAACCACTCGGCAGCTTCCTGCCACAAAACAGCAAAAGGTAGAAATGAATTAAGAAAACATGTTTTTTATTAAACTAACAGCTACTTTATATTTACTGCCTATTCTTCAGAGACTGGAATATCTTCTGTTTTCCGTCAGAACTAGTTATGTACAAATAAACAACATTTAAAAAGCAATACTAGCAAACTTTATTGACTCAGGTCATTTAAATGAATAAAATATAACCTCTTAGACAAGAGAAAAAAGAATAGCTACACTTATGAACTGCGTAAATGTGAATTAAGAAGCAAAAGGCTATTTATGACCTGATAAATTTCTTGTCATCTAGGGATTGTGACAAATATGTCCCTGAAGGCCAACTCTCTTGTTACCTACAAGACGTTAGCTCTGCTTTACACCTTTTATCTTAAAAGAACAGATAATGACTTAATTTTGCTGAGAAGGAAGCTGAATATTAGGAATAAAAAAACCCTAAAACTCAAGCTGAGGACTGCTGAAAAGCTGGTAATCGCACTAGCAACTGAAGTACAACTCAGTGCTGAGAACTTCTTACAAGCAGGTATCCGACACCCGAGAGGCCTACACAGCGTCAATGGCCACCCATCTTCTCAACAGCTGATCAAGACAGATTGTTTTCTGCTTCCAAAAAGAACTTAGGAATTACTGAAATAAATGTGTGGGTGCAAGTATCTTGCAGACAGAAGAATGAGATGAAACAGCCATTAAACATTAAATTATCAACAAATGGAAACTCCACCACCCTCAACACAAATACTCAGACTAATTTTAAGCAAGGTTAATATGTAAGTTCCTCAGGCTTGAAGTTACGGGCCTACACAGCACCTGGGATGACCAGGCCTAATTTCTAACTGGGTTCTTTGAAAGGTGTAACAAATTAAGTACTACAAACACGCACTAAAAACATATATAATATGGTAAAGGAAGACTCTTGTAAACATTCAGACCCAGTGCAATCAGATTAGTAAATGGAAATTCTACCATGAACTCTGAGCAGAAACTCTTTCCACCTTTCAGATAATTTATAGCTTAATGTCAGCTAAACATAGTAACTAATCCCATTTGTGCATTGAAAGTAAATTCTTGGCTGCTCTTCCAACGTCATTGCAGACATTGCTGTCAATCCCCAAACTGTGGCCTGTCCAATCAAAGTGTCAGCACTTACCTGCTGCTCAACACTTCAGACACATGGGCTGTCATATCAGTCAGTGACTGATCAGGCGCAGAAATCAGATAGAGCTCCCTCTTGACAACCAGATATGATTAGAGTCCAAGCTACGTATCACTCTCCAAAGCCCAAAAAACGCATGGCCACATTAGCAGAAAGCAGCTCTACTGTTTACAACAAAACTGTTCTCATCTTTGCAAAGACTTGGTAAGAACAGGCTAGTGGGAGCAGCAATAGCTGCAAAAAAACCCACACAAACCCTTTTCTGTGTGCGAGCAACATTGGAAACGCTAAACCACCAGTCCAAGGATCAGAAGTCCTCCGTATACTCACAGAGGAAGTAAAAAACAAGGAGAAAAAATGACCACCTTGAGCCTGAATTCCCACTACAAAGTCTAAATCCACAGATGAATAAAGGAATCATCATTGAAATAAGACTAGTCTCTCTCCAAATGCACTTCAATTTTTACACCAAGTGCAATATATCAACTGAAAAATGACAGCAGAAACAAAATGGTATCACTCACCTTACAGAGGTTACTGAGTAGCAGAAAGAGAATTTTAACTTATGTCCATGTTTTTGGAAGTTCAGAAGGTAGTCCTGAAACTTAAATCTTGCATATGCATTCTTTTTTTTTTTTTTTTTAAGCTACCTCTTCCCTGACTTTGGCTGCATATGAATCAATTAATGAAAAGTCATTTAGAATTTATATTTAGAATTTTAGATGCTTCCAGCATCTTATGCTGTGTGCTGGTTTTGTCTTTGCCAGGCAGGGCTCCACACGTCACCCAGCATGCCCACATAGTGGGAAGAAAACACAGACATCAAGACACCGTTCCCTCCGTGAGTCTGCAGCCCCACGGCAGCATTGAGCAAATGAAGGCGATGAACTATCACACTCTGCTGTTTCTAGTTCACAGCAATCACTTCAAAACCAGCAACACGGGCCAAATAAAACAGGCCCAGCCATTCCAGTGCTAAGTTTGTAAGTAATAATGTCAAAGCTACACAAAACTTTTCTTACCACCACGAGTGCAAAAAGCGTATGCCAGGATGACCTTAGATTTTTTTTAGCTCATGAGTCAGGTTTGCCCTGTGCTGTCATCTTCTAATACAGAGCACGAGCCCGACAGCAGGAAATGACTCCAGGAGCCACAGCTGTTGCAGAGTCCAGTCTTCATCTTCCAGCCATGAGAACTACTTCATTTCCTTCTTTGATCAATATGCCAAATGACTATAAAAGGATGATGGTCTAAACCTGCTAATAATAAAGACATTTCCACCATTCGCATCTGCAATTCAATGGCAGAGAAAGTCTATGAAAGAACTGTTACTTCTCTATACATCTGCTCAGGAACCCAAGTCTTTCAAGATGTACTTCTCTAGCACCGCGTATTCACAGGGCTGTACCAACAAATCATGCTCAACACTCCCAAAAGGCTCAGAAAAATTAACTCCAGTCCACCACATTATAATACAGAATAATAACTGTTCTTTACAACAGAAATACTTCAGGATGGAAGTGACTGACTGCAAATCCACACTGCCATGAAGACTTGAAACCACTGGGAGTAAGAAGATTATTAAACACTTTCTAGTCAATATTAAAAAAAAAAAAAACCAAACTAAATTCCTCTGCCCACAACTGTCTTCCAGTTCCTTTCTCTACAAGAAGCAAATTACAGTCTCAGGGAAAGACGAGAGTGAAGAAGCACATATGTCTTAATTTCATTTTAGCTCCTATTCTTAGCTCTCTATTTGGCTAAGTTAAAACATAAAACGAAAGCAAAAACTGCCAGTAAAGAAACCCCTTCTCATTTTGATTTACTTCAACATACCACACATAAAAAGTTAGCTTTGACACTACATTAGATCCGCAAGAAACATAGATATAATTCCTCGGGGTATGTACCACAGAGCTGCTAAAGAGTCCATGAAAGTTAGTTCTGTGCTTGAAATCCCCATCTGGAAAGTGGCAGCAATGCTTCCTCCGTCCTGCTCTGCACCACTTCTAACTGAAACATTTATGCATGCTCAATGCTTAAAAACAACTGGCCTAACCATACTTAGAACTTCTGAGAAATATCATAGTACAAATAAGATTATTATAATAAAAACACTAAAGCAGCAGCTCACACTTCAATTTAATCAGAAGAGTTCAACTGGTCACCAGATTCCCATGAACTATTTTCATTTAAATCACTGCTGAATATGATTTTGCATCCATTGCAAACCAGTAACTGTGGCTTTGCAGATTCCCAGTGTACTATAACCAACAGTTTGATAACAGACTTCACTATATTGGAGACTGATCGCAACTCCATAACTCGAGTAGCATATGAGGACTCTTTTCAAGGAGATGAACTTCTTACAGAATAGTCCCTCCCCACCAAGAGCATCCATGATATTTCACAGAGCCCACAAAAAGACTTGGTCAACTCACAGAGTGAGAGCAGAAGAGTTCTATTCCTGGAGGAAGGAAAACAACTGCCACACAGTTTATTATTTAAAATAAAAAAGCTCCACGTGCATCACTTGTATCCAAGTATACCCCCAATAACAGAAAATAGGAACTGTCAAATTGCTCCCCAATTACTCTGCTCCCATTAACCTAGGAAAATCTATAGGTGAACCATGGTATGAGCAATAATACTTCAGGATTCAGAAGCAGAACTGCTTGGATGTAGGGGGAAGAAGTAGAAGAATATCTGTTTCCCAGTTTTAGTTAAATCCCTCTACATATTCAAGAAGAGGAGGCATTCAGTCCTCTTTGCAAAGCAAAGGAGGAAAGGATTAATGTACAGTTCGAGGACCCACCAATACCTCCTTCATCCTCTCTGCTCTAAGGGAGAGGAAGGGATACAACCCAATGAATAAGAATGAGACATTCATTACGGTTTTGTTTACACATTATTATTCAATACTAACTTTGAAAATGGACCATGATAAACATGAGAGAAGTAATCTATACACGGTATTATGCAGAAAAGCTGCTGTGCTTTAAATTCACCTTCTCCCTTAAAACAAATTAACATTTAAAGTATAGATAAATTTTTACCGGGGAGTAAAGTGATTGCTTACAGAATGGGTTCGGGGTGAGGGGAATTACTTGCACACAATACAACAATAGTGCAAAGATAACAGAAAACTGGGTATTTTCATGCATAAATAAACACATTATTGTACTACCCTCTGCATGACTTGCATTTGAACATCTAATTTACCAATAATCTTTAAAAACTCAAGGAGGAGTGGAAAAAACAACACCTGTAGAATTCTAATTTGGAGGCAAAAGTACATACTCATCTTTACTTTTACATATTGTCCTTCATCTAACACTTTACCCTTCACTTACTTAAGTCTGCCTACCAATACACGTTCAGTGCTCGAAAACAACTTATCGACGCTACAAGAATGAAAACTTAACTCTACTGACAGCAGGCTGCACATAGGCAAACCACTGATTCTGTCTAGCAAGAAAAAAAAGAAATTAGGGAGGTACCATTAATCAGTACCAGGACTGCTGGCCTCAGCCTCTCCTCTCTTTCCTCCACTTCATAAGGCCTATTATCTAACTGAAAAGGAAAACTTTGATCCTAATAGTTTCTGACACCTGATGAGAATACAGAAACACAAAGGGACCTGGTGATGTGTTATTTAACGCATGACTGTTTTAATACAGCTGTCTAATTTTTGGAGGCACAGGGCCCATATCCAATGCCCCTCACAGCAACCCATCAGCTATTTGCCACATTCCATTCACCACATCACATGACTGCATTATTGGCAGTTCCTGAAGGTTTGTTCAACCAACTTTTCCATACTATGATAACTTCCTGGGTTAGAAAAGGCTAATTAGAGGCCAAGCTAAGAGCAGAACAATTTGCTACATTGCAATATTATTAATTTTTTACTTTTCACAAAAATTTCAGAACTAAGTATGAGTTACAACCCATTACACAGTATTACTGTATTTTTCAACCTTGTATCTCTCAGTGCATGTTGGTGTCTTTAGCCTGATTTTCTCAAGCATAAAATTTAACACACAGACTGCCAAGGCGATTTTTCCAGTTCCCATTCATCTAAATATTAATTCACCTTGGTGGTGAATCTTGGTGGTGAGTGTAGCCAAAGTCCTTTATGCCAGCTTGAAATTTCTGCACTGAAGTCAGCTGCACAGGAGGAATGATGGTTACCACCACTGTTCTAAGTGTCCACATCTCAGGCTGCAGAAGTTGCAGGTTGCTAAAGACAACTTTATTGAAACCTACTTTTGTCATTCCTGCCTAGGCTAGCTAGATTCCCTATTCTCAAGTTTGGAAAAGTCATCTTCCATTAAAACCCAGTTCAGCTCAAGACAAAATGTGTACATCTCTATTTTTAATTCATTTCAGTGTAAAGCAGCTTACCTGCAAATTTACAGAAATCCATTCTATACTGAATAACCTACACATTCATAGAGAACATACTGAATTTGTTGTCACAGAGGAAACCAAATAAACCCTAGACCTCTGTTTAAAACTTAGTCTCAAGTAGGAAACCAAAGCTAGTATTTGTCCAGACAAAACTGACATGCTACAATTATTTGGGGCTGAAGAGGAAGTCAGCACTAATAGATCAGACAAAATTTTATTTGCAATAGTAAGGTAGTAAAAGATGTACTTTCTGACACAAACTAGCCCCATATTTCAGTCTTTAAACTAGATTTTCCTACCAAAAAAAAAAAAGTTTCTCTCTCCTCCCTTCTCCATCCCCTAGGTGGCTCACACACAAGCTTCAAAAATTTAAATGCCGAATTTTAAACAGGAAACTGGCCCTGTTCTGTAAAAAAGGGTAATTCTCCAGTTAGCGGGTTAAGTGCTTCTCCTTTACCACCAAGTTTAACTCCACCACCTCAAGGTAAAAAAAAAAAAAAAAAAAAACCAACAAACCTAAAAGAAAGAAATCCAC
>VWYH01000349.1:177456-322945 GCA_013399365.1 Pampusana beccarii
GTAATTCACCAGTTAGCTGGTTAAGTGCTTCTCCTATACCACCAAGTTTAAATCCACCACCTCAAAATAAAAAAAAAAAAAAACAAAAAACCAACAAACCTGTCAGCAAGTAATCCGCCTGAGAGATGCCATGCTTGCTATTCCAGATACTGACTGCCCAGAAAGATGCCACCAACTATTCTAAAACCAAGGGATTAAACCAGCAAGTGTGAGAGAAGGCTCTCAACACAAAGAAAGACAAAGAATGATGAAGCTAGACTTGCTTACCCAATAAATTATTAGCCTCTGTGATTGCTGGAATTTATTTTTGCTATAACTAACAGCAGATGAAATGCAAGTGCCATCCAGAACCAGGGGACGCACTGATCTGTTAACACAACACAGCAAGCAGCCCCATCTCATTTCTAACACAAGAAAGCTGCCAACAGTGCATATGCTAAGGTTAAAATGTGCTACAGAAGAAAAGAGACCCTGTTTCACCACTGCTTCATCAGCCACAATCAGAATTACTACCGGTCTGATTTATACTACCACCAAAACGAGGCAGCAGACCAACTGCCAAACAATTGCCATTCGGCCTCTTGCAAACCCTACTGGTCCAAGTCAACCCAGCAATACTGCTGCTGCAGTTCAGAAGCTGGTTTTGTTTCCCCTCAGTGCTTCTGTCAACACTTCAGAGACCCCAAACCTGATTAATTACATTTGTCTGGGACCCTCCATCCACCCAGCATATTGTTGAAAGCTGTTGAAGCAGGACAACAGTTGCACCCTCCCTCACAGCAGGCATAAGCCAAAATTGTCATTTCCTGTTTAAAGTACCATTAACTGACCAGATTTACAGCTTCTAACCAGCCTCTCCAAGGCAGCTCATAGTAATGACTTTTATTAATCACTACAATTTGCCCCAAGTCATGTGGAAACTTGCGGTCTTTCGCTCCTTCCAGTCCAGGTTACACAGATGATGACATCTCATCCTAAAAGACTACCTCTCTGCTCTCAGCCACAGGTCACTTCAAAGCCCATGCAGGCACCAGAATTGCACATTTGTCTCTGCTTCTGGTAACATGAGCAGCAGCTGGAATTATGCTACCATTCCAATCATTTGATTTGTGTACAGAAATCCAATTTTCAGATACGAAAAAGCCTAAACTGAAAAACAAACTACCAACCACAACAAGCCACAAACAAAAAACCCACAACACCTCAAAAACCAAATCACTAAAAAGGTGACCTTCAGTGCTACATTGTTGGCTTAAAAGAAAATTCACTCTGTCCTTTCTACACCTGGGCATTTACTAGTCTGTGTATCCTGGAACATCATCCTTTAAGCAGCATTTTGCACAGTGACTGTACACTACATGCTTCTTTACAGACATACATTACTAAGGGTAAAGGAGATTGATCAATGTGATTGAAATTTCAAAAAGGAAGAGAAAATGACAAGAAGTTTCAAAAAGGAAGAGAAATTGCCAAGATGTAAGATGTCCCTCAAATACCTTCAATAGACGCAAGTCAACTCCAAAAAGGGAAGAGAAGTGACTGGGATGAAGCTGGAGCTGAGTCTGGTCAGGTAGCTGTCACCAGCCTCTGTCACCAGCCAAACACCAAGGAAACCTTCCCATCCGTCTTTCAAGGGGCTATGGGCGGGGGTATCCTCCCAAACATTTTCCAACAAAGATAACAGGCGGAAGTTACTGAAATAGATAAATTAAGTCTGCATCTCATTGAAATAAATCGCAGTCCACTTTCTAACAAATAGACAGATTAACCCTTTATGCTTCCAGACAGCTCATTATCCATGTAGAAATCTCTCCCTCATGGCTTATTTCAAGTGACATCTGGCCTATATTATCAGCTCAATCAAGACTCTGCAGGCTAGGTTATCTACACAAAAGGCAATTACCTCTTGTTTTGTTTTAATTTTATTCATGCCCTTTTAGTTAGCTGCTACTTTAATGCTCGCCAAATGCCCCTCCCCACCCGTTTTCTGAGGCTCCAGAAAGTTGGGTGGAACACATTTAAGTTGATTACTGAAAAGAAAAAACAAAAAAGAAAAGCTTCTGAGATACCAACGTCTCTTAAAACAATCCCAAGAAGGACAAGCTTTATGCACTTTACTTCCTTCTCGTTCTGACTGATTAACCACGACCTTATGTTTAAAACTGCTACTTGGGTCAAACCCTTCTGAAAGCCTGGCTCATCTATAAAGCACCAAGGTTAATCTTCAACAGATTCCATTACAGTCCATTCAGCTATTCTAGCAATGCTGTTGAACACACTTCCTCCACAGAGCAGGTCTTTTTCCAAGGTGGTGTTAGCTGTCTAGTTATTTTGAGAAAGCAGGCTATGTCCTTTTCTTCAGCCCCCATAGCCAACCCTTCTTGTCCTGGAGAATATGGAGCCCAGCGCACGCTTCACCCACTCCAAGAATGAGGGGTATAAACACAGCAGTACAGGCACTGAGCACAGTGACAAGCAGGCTTCCTTTTGCTGATGTCAAACGCAAGTCATCCTTGCCCATCACGTTTTTTCACTTAGGAGCCAGAAGTCATTTGCACAGGAGAGGTGATGAGTTAACACATTATTTTAAGCGGTTGCCAAAATAGCTTTTCATTAGCCAGGCTTTAAGTGGACCTCACTTGGCTAACAGACAGCATATTAAAATACTTCGGACCATCACCTTTCTGCTTCACAACACCAAGCTCAAGAATGAAATAGTATTCTAGCACTGAGGCCAGTCAGAGTCAAGACCTTTTTCTAAACAGGAGCGAGCAGGCACAGCCTCAGAGGTCAGCCCCTTGGGCTCCGAAACAACTGTTTGCCACTCTCATCATGAGGTGGAGAACTTCGCAAGAAGCAACCAGCAAAGTCTGCACCTGCCTAGCCAGTTTACATCTAAGGCAGTGCAGAAACTCTTGGCTAGCTGCAGAGCATCTCCAGAGAGATGTCTTTGCAATAACAAAACCAAAAAAGCAACAACAAAAAAAGACATTAATATTAAAGCGAGCTGATAGTGATCTGTGCTAAAACATTTAATATTTTTCTTTATTTTTCTTAATACCAGATGACAGTTTAACCATTTCTGGTACCTCAGGCATGCTAAATCTAGTAAATGTGCTAAGTCATGAAAACAGCTCTGGCAACCCTCCTCCCTGCCCCATACTTTTGGATCAGTACACAAAAAAAAAACACCCCAGGAAAAGCATCCTTGAAGTAATCTACAGTGTTGCTAGCTGTGACGGAAAGGAACTGCAAGATCCAGGTTCTGAATACACTGCCTATCTGCAGTGTCTGAGGATGTATATTATACTGGCAAAATTTAGCATGACAAAAGTTAACAAAACTGCTTTGTACATAACTCTACACAAAACATGCTATGTAAGCAGAATGTAATAAACTTGTATAAACACAGTGACAGTGGTTAGGGAACACAGTTCTTATTCATAACAAGCACAGATGTACTGACAGATGTAAAGAGCACAGGTAAGCTTGAGGAGCAGACAGACTAGCTCTGGAGAATCCTGCTGTGATGAAACAAGCACTCAAGATTCTGCTCCATCCAGCCTTCACAGTCGCCTGCTCCATCTCCCTCCAAAATTATCCACCCCTACAGCAGACTTAAACAATGGAAACATATGGCCGCTCCACAGCCACCTCAGTATGAAGTCCAGCAGATAATAAAAAGGCACAAACCTGACCATTATCCCCATGTTGACATGAATCTTCCTCACACAAACTCCACTCTGCCAGCATAGCATTTCACTCATTTGAATGGTTTACAATATTGTATAGAACACCACAGCGTGACTTGCCAGATCTCATCTGTCAGCTGCATTAGTCAACAGAAGGTATCCTGGGTACGCAAAGGAACTTCCCTCTCCTAAACCTTTTTCCTTCACCCACATTGAAGAAAAGCAAGGATGAGTACTTCACAGCCAGCTCTTTACAGAATGATGCCTATGACTAGCTCCCCAGAGAATAAATCACTGCCAGTCATCTCTAAAGAAAGGGGATACCTACTCTTCATTCACAGCCCAAAGATCAGCAGCATATCACACAGCTTTTTTAAAGCTGAGTTGCATATAACTGTATAAAACCAAACTAAAAATAGCTTCAAGAGGATTTAACACTGGGGACCCTGTTACTTCATTGACTGGATCAGAAGAGAAAAGGCTTAAAATGAAGTATTTCGCTGTCTCACCAGAAAGGACTAGTGCTAGATGAGTAAACGTGGTATATCCAGATACAACAGCTCTTCAGCCGTGAGCCCTATGGCCAGGAAGCACCCAGGACAAGATCCAGGACAAGGTTCCACAGCTGTGAGGACACTAGCCACCCTGTGACACCGGCCCACTCAGGGACACCGAGAGATGCAAGTTCTACCAAACACTCCCTGTGCCGTGCCAAGGGTTAATATTCAGATGGCAGGTTCAGTCCCAAAGAGATGCATCTCTGAATTGAATTTATGTTCAGAGGGCTTGTACTGAGCTTTATGTGCCTCTGAATCCTGGGGTGACTCTTGCTCACTAAACGCCGATATTTGTATGAATAAAAATGAAGGGATTTAACAAATCTTGTTCCTGCACACAGTTGTCAAAAAATCTGACCTTTAGAACAGGAAAAATATGGGGGATTTAAAGGTTTAAAGAAGAGGCAGTGGCTGCCTGATATATAACAAACCTTTGAAAAATTATGAAGCAGTGAAAATCCCCTACAGGTCCCAATAAAATGTGTCCAATTTGCATTCCTGCGAGCCTTCCATACACACTACTCTGTTCCTGTGTGTACACAGGCAAACAAATCCCTAGGAATAATACAACTGGGACCTGAATCTGATCTCCGATACATTATTGCTCCAGAGCTCCATTCCAACCTTCACAAATGGCTTTTTTTTTGTTCCAGACAACTAAATCAAAGCCTCCTGATAAGCTTTCAAAGCAGGGAATGCGAGGAATGGTTTAATGAATGTTACAACTCAACCTCTTACAGACTACAGAGCATTACAGAAGACGACAGGGGGAAAAAAAGCACATATGACACTCCATGTCTGAAAGTCTCATAAATTCAAATCCAGAAGCACCTGCCTTTCTAAGCCCCTTTATATTAAGCCCAACAAAAACTCAGTGCTGACTGTGCAAAGGGGCATAAAGTACGGGAAGTGAGAAGAACTGTGTCAGACAAATACAGGAGTTTTCCTATTTCAAAGTTACATTAGTTCTAAGTTTGGCACAGAAAGATTAAAGTCTTAATGGGCTTACACAGGGATAGCAAAAAAAAAAAAAAAAGNAAAGTAACAGCAAAAGAGAAAATGGAAACATGAGTCATAGAAGACGAAGCTAAAAAAATTTTTGGAAAAACATGCTCTTTTTGCAAAGCAGTGTCTGTGGCATTTACATTCAGCCTTAAGTGCTGTTTGTGCACGACAAGAAACTCAGACAGCTTCTGCCAGTATAAAACTTCATCTGTGCACGCACAGGGCATGCTGGAAAGGTCTGTGTCCTGGTCCCAAGTTTTGCCTTGCTTTCACTGTTTGTTCTCTCTCTAAGCACAAATGGATTCTTCTCTCAAAACCGAAAATAAAGTTGCAGTATAAATATTTTACAACAGCCTATTGTACCTAATAAAGTTCTGTGCAGTTGAAGTTCATGGGCTCAGACTGAAAGATAAAATTAGGCTAATACTTCAGGTGATTTTCATAAAGTGGAATTTCCACTCAGAAAATACCAGACACTATGTTATCTCACAAAACCAATTATAATCTCCATTCCCATACATCTTACCACCTAGAAGGTGTTCAAGAAGAGGTCAAGAACAAAGTAACTATGCTCCCACAGATTCTATGTACCTACATGTCCCTGTTTTCTTCTTTCATCATCTTACGTGCATTCTTGTCCCAGAGATAGTAGGTAAAACAGTTCAAAGGTTTCAAATGAAATAACTATCTTCTTCGTATAATTAAACAACTGAGATTATCAGAATAGGTTAACAATTCAACACGTAACTGCCAGTAAATAAAGCTTAAATGCCACAAGCTTTCAGTAATGCCTAGACAGTTGCAAATGACTGCTGTAGAATGCAGAATAGTTACATTTACAGAGATTAAATGCTTCTTATTTACACAATCGCACCTACCAACACAGCTAGATCAGAGTTACATGTAATTCTACAGCCATCCTGAATAAATCATCATGCAGACACATCCAGAGCAAAGCCATTCTTACCACAGAACAGGGATCCCAGAAGAAATCCTTGCAGAAAAAGCTCCTGTAGATTAGTTTTAACTATCCCAGTCACTTTCCTCCCACCAGCAGGTCCAAAAACATCTCTAGTTAATCCAGAATTGCAGTCCCTCAGCATTTTTGTGGTTTTCACTTATTACTGAAGCCTTTTCTCCCTCTCCTTCCAATTTCATCTAGCTCAAATTATCTGCTATTATTCCTGCTTCAACTTCTAACTCACATTTGGTTCCCTTACAATGTTGCGCTCCATGCAAGAGGCACGCAATGACTGAAAATAAGCAGCAGAAATCTGAGAAATCTGTACATTTTCTACTGCTGTAAAGACATTTAGTCACCTTGCCCATTAACAAGTCAAAAGAAAATAGATTACTTTTCATGGACTAAAAATACTTGGGCTTTCTGTTCACATTGCTTCATGTTCACAAACATCAAGTGTTTGTAGGAAATTTAAACTCTACTATACACTGATCTGCCATTTCTTATGCTTATTCAAACTAATATCCCTCTTGTATGCCTCCCAATATTACTACATATTTCATTGCACATAATACGATTTCAAAGCCCTTTACAAACAATCTCCTTGTGCTTTCAAATTTAAGTAACTTCAATTATTTTTAATATCACAGTCTGATTCTTTTAATGCACTTTCAATGCACTGTAGTTGATCTCAGCTTCTCACCTTTAGTTCACAGCAGAACCCTGCCATTTTAAAATAAAATATAGATGTCAAGAAAGGAACAACATCCTTCTGTTCAATGGTCGTAGACACATAAGCAAAGATAATATATTCTGAATATATATTATGCTTGATTTAATGTTTGTTGCTAGACACCTGATTAAAAAGTAGTTTGTTGCCATACATACTGACAGCTGATGCACAGAAAGGCAAACAGTTTACCAGCACCGGACGATCAGACAACACAGGTGTCCTTTGATGTGAAATTTCACCTGCAACATGATGAAGTTCAGCCCTTTCAGTTTTATTCCAGGGTGAGCTGGGCAAAGGAAAAATAAAACGGAATAAAGAACTAGATTAAAAGGGCTTTGAGGAACAGCATCTGGGCAGTCTGAAGAGAAACAAGAGATCCCTAAGGCAGGGGTGTCGAACCCATATTCACCGGGGGCCTTGTCAGCCTTGTGCTTGCCTTCAAAGGACCAAAGGTAATTTTAGGACTGTATAAATGTAGGAGTGGTTACATTTATACATTCGGCCCTCTGAAGGCAACTGCAAGACTGATGTGGCCCCCGGTAAAAATGAGTTTGACACCCCTACTCTAAGGTACAGACTTCAAATCCCAATTGCTGGAAGCTGGAACACCTGGGCTAAGAGGTATGCACGCAGACAACAGTGCAACAATAAGATTGATTTTTATTTTAAAACACTGTTCCTCCTGCTGAGGTTTACATAGCAAAAGGGGTACGTGAGTCAGGTATGCTATGTAACACAGCTAGTAAATAGTGCTACAAGTCTTGAGTCAGCTCTGTGAATGAGAAATGGTGAGGTTTTATCCCTGCATAAGTCATGACAAGCAGCACAGTATTTGGACCTGGTGCAACCAGGAGAAATAACAAATTAATCCTGAGGGCTTATACATATTTCTAAAGAACACAGTACATTGACAAGACAGTTTTCTCTACTTAGTCATGCAGTTTTACCGAAAAAGCACAGAATTCCATATCTTATCCTACCACTTGTAACTACAGAAAGTCTTCAGACAGGCTCCAGTCTGAACCAGTTGCATCCTCCAGCAACCTACTAATTTTTTTCCCCTACGCCAAAAAGAATTCCAACACCAGTTTAGCTCTTCGGGCTTCTGAGGATAAAAATTGCAGAGTATTATACGGAAGTTTGTGAGGTAGATTTTAGATCGGACTCATTGCTCAGTGAAAATGTTAGCACACACGTAACACTTTTTTACAACCACAGTTACGTACCCCCAATGCCCTTGGCTACAAATTCTCTGCCTCCGCACTCCTGTGGTATGCTGTGCACCTGTTGGGTGCTAACCCCACCCCAGGAACAGCCCAGCCCAGGGCAGCAGCAGAGCTCCCCGCGGTGGGAAGCCGCGCAGGACACTCTGCAGAGCCAGGAACTAACCACAGGCAACTACTGTGCACAAAGCTGTCAGGGCTTCCATCTTCCATAAATTCTTGAGCAAGCAGACAGAAAAAAAAATCCAGCTCACTGAATCAAGAACATGCTGCAAATGGCACAGATGAAGTTACTAGATCCTTTATGGAGAGGGAGAAAGCACAGTCAGCTATTACCGATGCTTAAGTAGGGCTTGTTTTGTTTTGTTTGTTTGCTTTTCCTCCAATCTGTAGTCATCTCCAACTTCCCTTGATAAACTCCAGGAAGTCTGTAATTTACTGTTCCATTTTCTACTGCTCGCATCTGTTGAAATTATAATTGTCATTGCCCATGATTATGTCTTTCTGTATAACAAATAGCCTACACTGCCCTATACTGGTATAGATTTCTGTAGGCCACTCTCTTAACACCATCGGTTCGATTTTCTCCACAAACACTATAATTTGTTTTGAGACTCAGACCAGTATCACAATGGTTCAAGAATCTTTACGCCCTTGCCAATTAGCTTCTGCTGGAGGAAAGCCTTGTAATTCACTTTTTCTACCCCTGCTCATCTTCTACATATCAACCACAAACAAGAGAAAACAATTTTAGAATGTGGGCTTTCAGCCCATTTTCAAGGGAGGTTTCACGGTTTTTTGTTTGGGGTTTTTGCTTGTTTGTTCTTCTGGAACGATGTGAGCTAGAAACAATTTTGTACCTGAACAAAAGTCAGGATTCTTCGGTATTACCATGTCCTGAAACTCTGCGAGTTACTTTTAATGTTTGATGTCCCCACCTATTTTCAAAAAGAGCTTAAACTAGAATAAAATGTGTGCTATTACTATTTAAACACTATAGAATATATTGGTATCAAGTCTCTGTATCTGCTCCTACCGATTTTACCATTTCTGGTAACACTCCTACCATAAGAATACAGGGCAACAGAACACAGCAAATGTGTTGGATCCTGCTGGTACCTTAGCTACCCTGAAAAAAATTGGTAAGTCTCAGAAATACAGGAAATTGTTCTTCAGACGACAGACAGAACTTCCTTTCCCAGAACAATCTGTCTCCTGCCCTGACAACCCGTTCCTGCTATATTTACCCAACCAAATTTTGCCAGTGATAGATTTCCAGATGCACTTGAGCCACATGTCCCTGTCAGTCAGCCCGAGCACAGAGGAATCTGAGCAGAGAGAACAGCTCCTAGAAATCACTACATGTTAATCCATGCTTCCTCTCTTGCTTGCCTTTAGAGTTAAAGGAGACTAAAGTCTGCAAAGCATTATTCTCGGTTTATTTAGAAGCAGTTGTGGGGACAAGAGGTACGTCACTTGATACAGCTATTTACTTCAATTGCTTTCTTTATGGCTGACAGAGACACCTGAACAGTAAAAAAAAAAAAAAAATCTGAAACATGCAGTTAAAAATAACTGGCTGTTTCAACCAATTAATACTGGGTGTCTAGAAAGAAACTGTAAGGCTGTCTGAAGAAAGGCTAGATATTAAACAAGGAGCTTACAGCTCTAATCTACCATGGGAGAGTCAATTCCTCACCTAGAAAAAAAAAATATAAAAAGTGCCATCTTTGTTGGAGAAAAGCAACACATGTCAAGCAAGGAAAATGAGTTCTAGATTTCAGATAGTTCAATTTAAGAATGGTGACCAGCTAAAATGAGTTCTGGAGCAACAAGAATAGGATCTAATGAAAAGCTAGCTTTATTTCTTCTAGATAAGCCACTTTACTATTTTAACAGTTATACTCTACTATATACTTCTGATCTCACACTGTCTCTTCCAAGCCTAGCTGCACAGCTAGGTTCTTTTATTTTCATAATTTTATCAAATACTTAACACCCAACATCTGATAATTATTTTGGCTCTTGCTGAATTTCTAAGATCTCTGAGATCCTTTGAGCAAATGACCAAATAAACTCTCTTCCTCAACTCCACATGTTTAAAATACACTCTTCACAGCTCCTACCTCAATATGGCTTCTCAAAAAATAAGTGCATTTTTTGAGACTAGAGCAACGGGGGTGGGGGGGGGGAGAGAGGGATAAAAAATGACCACACAAAAGCCACAAAACACCAAAGTCACCTCTCAGGACCTTATTAGCAAGAAGACACTGTCATCACACTTGTGGCCAGTCAGTGGAATTGGGGTAGTTCTCAGTTCTAGGTACTGCAAGTCTTCCAGAGAAGGAGATGGGAGCTAAATCAGTGATGCAAGAGGAAGAAGTGAACAGAGAAGCTGAACGGGTTTAAAACTGTAAATATCCTTCCTTTGGCTCCCCCCTCCCTTCTTCTGGAAAGTGCAGACAGGCAGTTTCAACCTTTCCACCGTTTATTTAACTGGCTTAACAGAGGGTCCTAACAGGTCACAAATAAGCTTTTTAAATAAAAAGTACAAGTTAAAATCAACTGTGAATATATCAAAACTCATGGCCAGGCCAATTTCATTACTCAAGGTGGAACTGAAAACTACATCAACCTTCTTTTAATAGCAGATTCACACAACAAGACCTCTTCAGCTAGCTGAATGCACATAGAGGTTTCTCAGAATGAAAGCACTTTTGACCCATTCTTCTAAAGCAAACAAGGTTTGCATCCAAAACTAGCATTGCTTAAGGACAAGTACATCCTTTAGAACAGTCTAGATTATTTTACTACAGCATTAAAATTTTAAATTTAAAAATGTTTTTGCTAGAGAGATTATTCCTGCTTCCTTAAGCCCTGTACATTTGCACATTTTCTGGGACCCTTTTCAAATCTGTTACACTGAACACTTTTCAAGCATCTGACTGGCACAACATAGGAGAGGAGACCAGCACAAGAAGAAAGAAAATGAGCATCTTATGGGTGGCACTGAAAGATGTTAAAAAAACCCAAACAAACAAACAAACAAACAAAAAAAACCAAAAAACACTGGCCAGTGCTGGGCAGGATCAAGTGAAATGTGGGCAAAATATGAACTGCATTACATGTTAGAGTTTATTAGCAGCCTCATACAGCTGCTCAAATTCAGGCATCTAATACAGGGATGTGAACAGCTGGTACCATCACCTGCTGCTCCTGCAGAGTGAAAGGGAGTGTGTGACCTTCCGCTGCAGCACATGGGTCTTGTGCATGCGAACAAGTACCAGTACGGGCTGCGAAACTCAATAGCGTTAAGAGCTGCCATCCAAAATGAAACTACAATTTAAAGGCAGCTGAATGAGAATTGGCTTTGCTTTCAGATTTCTACGAGATTGTTAGTAAAAGTGGAAGGGAGAAAACAGTTTGCAAAATTTAAGTTGATGTTGTCTCTGATGCAAAGCTTTAATAGTCCCTTTCCAAACAACTATTAAATTAAGCATTCCAGGATGTCTATGAGGGTCCCTCTTCCTATTATTAAATAATATATTTCCTCAGCAATTTCTTTTTCTCTGAAGAAATTATTTAATTATTGAACCACCATTCAGCTACTTTGTTAGAGTTGTTCTGTTGATTTCTACAACATCTGAATATTTTCATTTCTTCCTCTCCTATGTTTCCAACACTCTTGGCAAAGCCTTTTCACCAAGAAAATACTACTTTTTTATTTATCGAACATGGATATTTCTTTCCTTATGTTATTAATGAAGCAGAAGCCTTCATGATGAAAGTGTTGAGACTCCTGTGTCACGCAAAGAAGTCATACACTTTCAGAAAAGTTTGTTGTTTAGAACTTCTCTTTGCCAAACCTAAATGTAGTTTTCCTAAAATATCACAGTACTCCACTTTCAAGGGAAAATGTCTCTTCCTGTTGACCATAATATTTTAACAGATTCGTAAATATTTCAGCAAACAATTCCTATATCTTTATGCTCACCATCAACAATGCTACCAAAGTAAATATTCCCAGGACTGTGTTGTCCCTTCTCGCTGTACCAGCCTGATCACTCACATCTGAAATGCTAATTTAATACTGAGGCAGAATGTATTTAAGAGAAAGGAAGCACTAAGGTAAAATTTGATAGTGCTTGTTAGATCTTAAGTCTGACTGAACATATTTGCACTTCAGGCACTGAAGAACCAAATGTTTTAACTAAGCACTAAGCATGCATAGAAAAACAGTATTTCTGAACAACAAACGTGAAAACCTCAGACTGAAGTGAAAACCAGCTAGTGATGTCTCCTCCCACGCTGCCACGACAGTCATCTTACTTATTACAGAACTATTATGGGCCACTATAAACTGTCTAATCCCACTTTGAAGAAAATCCAAGCTCCTGAGTGCAGTTACTACAGATGCTTGTATAAGCAACCACATTTTACCACTGTCACTTGTTTTATTTCTAGAATAAAGCCCCTCCTCAGGCTATATCCAGATCTAATAGATTGTTCTCTTTCAATATGCCATGATCCAGATAACGACCACACCTTGATTTATTTCAACAATCCTTCATATTTAAAATTTGTCACCTAAATTATTTAGGCATGTAAACACAAGGTAAATGGACTCTAATTCAATAGCCACTTGGCAGATTTTGTCACTGTACTGAGAAAAATGACAATTTCCTGAAAAATAGCAGGACACAAAGACACATTTTAGAAAAAAACTTCCTCCCAGAATTAAGTTAAACACTATCAAAAGTAAACAGCATTGTTTGAAACTCTGTCATCTCATTTAAGTAGCACACATATCAAGAATTATTTACAGTCAAGCAAGCATTCAGACTCCTGCACCAAGAAGAGGCAGCATACACAGAAAGACACCTCTTTATAACGTACTCTTTCAATATGGCTAGGAATAAGTTTCAGCTTACTGCTACAAGGACAGAGCTGGAAATTAGAACTTCTGAAGAGCTTGTATTAGGGTATAGATAGAGGATCAAACAATCAAAGTACCACCATCACTGAAGAATTTAACATGTTCAGCTAACAAACATTAATTAAGTGCACCCCTCAAATATCTTAATTGTGTAATTGTGATTATAGTGCAAAATACATTAGCATAAGCTGCCATGGGAACAGTTTATCAATCTGTTCTTTCTAATAGATAGTTAAAGCCAATATACCTCCAAACTTTAGTTCTATTGCATATGTGTACAAGTTCTCATCTAACAATTTTTACTTCTATATTTCTACTCATCTCACACTGTATTTTTTTTGTCAGAATGTCTTGCCCTGTTCCTCAACTGTCACATAACTATCCACCTCCTCTTTCCTCCACAATATGCTTGAATAGAAAAGTAGTTTGAACCGACAAGTTTTAACCTCACAATTGCACCATGCAAAGAGCACGAACATATTCATTTAATGAAGTTCAAGTGATAAGGAGTCTATCCATGCCTTTAAACCAAACGAGAAATGTCCAAATACCATCAGGAGTTCAAAGCAAGACCAGCTCACTTTAGCAGTTCCGATGGCATTTCCAAGTCACACGGGAACAGCACATCACACAATACTACTGTGTATTTACCAATTTTCTTCAGTAACTATGACTAGTTGGTAACTGTTCCTTCTCAAAATGGGTTTTAGTTCCTACAGTTTTGTGATTACGTGTACTGATTCACTGTCCCTACAAGATTTACATATACTTAAGTCACTTATGATTTCACGTTCCTCACTCTGTTAACGAATTCACATATTTCCATTCACTCCTAACGTTTTTCCCAGAAAATATCTGTTGATGTCACCAACACTGGAATGAATTCAAACTCATTCATAACACGAATCATCTTTTTCACCTCAGAATCCATCATATCACAAGACCTCAGACCCTAACTTTAAGCCACTGTATTACAGGCAACGTACACCAAACTTTTTCTTTGTAGCTTTTAGAGGTGTTGTAAAGTGAGTTAAAATGAAGTAATCTAAAAGAGAACAGGAGTTTTCATAGGACTACATATAGATGTTTTATATTTCTTTCCTGGATAAATTTACTGTCTTGCATAATTTTCTAAAGGCAAATTACAAAAGCAAGATCTCGACTGTTAATCTGATTTTTTTTAAAAAAAAAACTTACAATGAGGAGGTCCATAACATGTTGGAAGAAATTTTTTTCTCCTGATCACAAAAAACCCCGTTCAGTAATAACCTATCCCACAACACTCAGCACACCAGCTAGGTAGTTATCTTAAAAAGAAAAAGCTCTTGCAAGTTTACCTCAAACAGGCAAGCCACCAACCACACATCCCTCACTATTAATGTTCCCTAACAAATCAACTTGCTATTTTAATAAAAATATGTCCATTACTCTGCTACTTTTGTACTCACCTTTAAATCCCTCCCATTCTACCTCTCTTCTTGCTGGCTTTTTTCTTCCACACTAATTACTGAGAGAAGCAGCACATTATCACACACCCCTGCATTATTTCTGAAAAAGGAACATTTTACCCAATTGAATCTTCTTTCAAACCTCTCCCTCAAACACACATCTTGCTATAAACTGTATTAGGGATAAGCCAACAATGGTGTGTTTGAACAACAAGTTGAGGTAGTCGTTAAGAAAAACCCTCAAATGTTCAACAACTTTGTATACTTAATGACTTCTCCCTGCTTCTACCCTCTTAAGCTACAAACTCTTTGAGGTGACGAATGTTTCAGCACACTTGTTGTGTATGTATGACCAACACTTCTTGGCAGCCCTGTTACATATTATGCAACTATATAAATATGCACCTGCACCTTATGGCACAAGTTTTTGCTTCTTTGAAGTAAATCTCCTTTGAGACATGGTTTTTAACAGGTTAGATGGCAGCAGTTTAGGGAGGAAAAAAGACAGTGAAAAAAGGAAAGGTGACAGAATATCTATATATTTAATAAACTTCTACAGGAATTCAGCAATTTCATGTACACTCCTACTTCCAGAGGGTTTTTACTACAATGCAAATAGCCTTAAAGTATCTTAGATGGCCACAATACCTTTTAACAAGTCTTGATCATAATAAAGACATCACCATCAAAAAAACCTGGAATAAAACCTCCATGGATGACTTAAGAGGAACCTTAACTTCAGCAGAGCATCTGGTACTGCCTTTCTACCAAATCAAACTGCAATTTATTGCCCCCTAACGTATGTACATTAGGCCATTTCCTTTATGGCTCCACTTCACACAGATGCAGTAACTGAAGGAAATAATGGAGTGCCCAACAAGTGGGGAAGTAATTGCTCAACAAGCGTGGAACAAGAGAGAGTCAGTTGCACACCAGGCACATGTGGCAGCTCTTCAGAGCCCAGCCCTGAGGGGTAACAGAAGGCTGGTGTTACAGAGCAAGCCCACTGCGGGAACTCTGCCAAACACAGCCAGGAGCACTTGTCCATCTAAATCCTTGGGCCCTTACGGATATGGGGTCAGGAAACTATTCCTTCCAACAGCACCACCTCCTGCCTGTACCTGCCAGTCATTAGCCATGCCCAGATGGAAGACTGTTAAGCTCCAAGCCCTCACCTTAAAGTGCACCCAAAGAACTCTATTAAAAGGATGCTTAGGTGGTATTGCAAGGTGGTGATGCTGGACTGCAGAAGGGACAGTTTGGATGTCCTGACTGCAAGAGAAATGCAGAAATACCTTATGTGAAGACCATCTTACTGGGTTTGGTGGTGGTGGCTGGTTTGTTTGGGTTTTTTTGTTTTGTTTCTGTGGGTTTTGGGGTTGGTTTGTTTGTGGTTTGTTTGTGGTTTGTTTTCTTTTGTGGTGGTGGTGGTAGTTTTTTTTCCTCTAGATATTCCCAGAGTCACTCCACTTCCTTGACATTTATTCAGTAAATTTCTTACTAGTCAGAAGCACAAAATAGAAGATGAATATAAGAGCAAAAAAGTTATCAAATTAAGGATGCTACACAACCACAGTTTAGCCTTTTCTGCCTGTTCAGTCTTAGTTATACGATCTCTCATTTACAAGCTTCACCTTCTCAGGAGTCCCAATTTCATTCAGCAACCTATGTTGAAGGGCTCAGTGAACAATTCAACAGAATCATTCAGAGTTCAGAGTGACCCCATCTGTACACTCAACTAATCACACACTCTGTTGTATGTGGGACAGCATTTATACAAAAAACCTTGGAAAAGGTTATGGTGCTCATCTCCACGCATCTGTAAGCTTCCCAAGTACTAATAGTTACTCTTCGTCAAACACGTTCCTCTCCTTCCTTCTTTATACAGAAAATAAACTACATCTTAAGTGAAATTACAACAATTTTGGTGTTAGTTTTGGGCTTGAGAGCTCACAGTGCAGCTGCCATTCTTAGAGTACACGAGTGCCACTCCAGAAAAAAAGCTGCTTAGAAAGTAAAGCACAAAATTAGCAACCACCTGGGAAAAGTCTGGTTTATTATTTCTCCAGTAACACCAAGAAAATCTATGCCAAAAATATAAATAGAAACCTATTATCTGAGGGAAATTCAAAGGCCTCAGCCATAATACAGTTATTTGATTAATTTGACGTTAAAATGACATTAAAAAGAAGATTAATCTCTCTCAAAGAGAGTATTTGGAACTAACTGCAGCTTTAAAGCAAAAATACTGCATTGGTTTACATTCTCTGTGCACTTGGGAATGTCTGCATTCATGAAGACAAGGTACTTGCTTTTAAAATGGCAACTTTTACTGTATCATCTGAACACAATCCGCAAAAATCAAGTCTGGAGTCAGCCTGCAAGCAAAGAAGCAAATTAAGGTTGTCATTTTAATCTTCATAATTCTTACAGTAAGAAGGTGACAGAAAATATTAAGAGAAAATAATTACCACTTCTGTACACTGTGTCAGGTCATCCAACATGAACTAAAACTGTATTGCCATCCACTGATTAGAGTGAGGCTGAGTTAAAGTTGTAGAAGAAACCTTATTCTATCAATTTCCTAACCCTTCTTACACCCTTTCTATTCCTCTTAAAAATTTTATAGAGAATGCAATAAAAGCTAAACATTAGCTTGAATTGCTTAGTATCCCAACATACCAAGTTCACACGTACAGACACCTGTTATTTAAAAAAAAAAAAATAAATAAATAAATTCAAGTTATCACAGGAGCAGACATAATCTAGGAAACCACTGAGGTTTCTATATATTTTATATGAAGCTGATATGCAATGGAAAAAGCTTAGGTTTTTTTTTAATGTGTGCTTTAGATAACATTGCAATCCTTCAATGCAAACAAAGGGAGAAGTATCACAGCTTACAGTTCACCAATATTTGTTATTTGCTAGTAAGTCCAGACACTTCCTGCAGAAACTCAAGATATAAATAATAAATAAAATACAGCATATCTGCAAAGTGCAAAGTAACAATCATTGCAGTACTATAGATATCACACATCCAAATGATCTAATTCCTACACCTCTTTAAAAACACCCAACACACTATTTTTTCTGATTTCTTAACTGGAATAGACCACTACTAAGTAGCACTGCAGCAGCATTAAGAACAGGCCACACATTTATATTTACCATCAATTTACCACTTCTTAAAACTAAATCTTTCAGAAAAAGTTCAGACATTAATCCCACATCAGGATAAAATTCCTGTATTGTTTTATACACATGTCGGATTTTCCCCGAAACCTGAGCTTCCAGAGCTCAGACTCAAAATGAGTGTGCAATCAAATCTACATACCAGAAAACTGATGGCTACAGTAACAAGTATATTAAGTCAGTACACTGGGCAAAGGTTCTCTTACAGTTACAGTCATTTGACCTTTAGCCAGCTCTTAATGCCCCCGCCAACCCTCTAAAGATGGAGATTTGCAGCAGCTTCTTGTCTGAAATAAGCCATGAAAAGATTCTTCTGAACCAACTGCACAAGCATTCATTTAAAATGTCATGAATGTGCATGAAATCAGAGTGCTTCTAACAGCTTACTTTGCAGTTTCTGTTTAAATGCACTAACTCTGAACCACAGGAGGATAAAAGGACTCAAACCTTCCAGCCTGGCACTCATGGACCTAAAATATACACAAGTACCTCTTCACAGGTGTGTTTACCTAGTTTAAACCTTATTTAAATAGACTCTCGATGCACACACTTTGCACAAACACCTGCTTCTCCCACTGCAGTGCTCACTCGTACAATGCAGTTGGACTCAGTCATTTTCTGTTCTGAAGCCATCCTACACACCAGTAGGCTGTACCTTCGGTCACAAAAATCCTAGTTACTGACTCATCCCCCCGGTCAGAGCAAAGCACAAATTCTACAAGGAGAAGAACAACTACAGAAGTACCTGCTCTGACCCTACATCGCACTGGAATGGTCTGAAGACTTCAACAGCCACAGCAAGATTTAGTGAAACTCAGTCCTCATCAGATCACGGAAAATTAGGCTTACAATTAATTCATATTTCCAGCAATTTGTGGTAATAAAACCCATCCCTAGTGAGCTCAAAAGCATCCTAAGTTGGAAACACTCATGAAAGAGAAGATGCTCAGTTTTCACTGGATGTCAAAAACAAACTTCCTTTTGTTGACCTAATTCCATGAAAAAACTGACAAAATGAACAAATATTTCAATACCCAAACATTTTCTAGATATCCAGAAGATTACTTTAAAAAGTAGTCAAATGAAAGCTGTGGTGACAGTGACCCTAGATGAAAATTTGTATCAACACTAAGGCTTCCATCAGTTTAAAAATAACCTTTGAAGATACAGTTGTATTTCAATTTTGCATGCATGGACAAAGCTTGACAGTCACTGACTCCATATGTCATAACTCAGGACATCAATTTTTGCTTTTTCAAAGTTTTGGAAATACAAGACACTATATCAAACTCAGGGTTACGGTACTTACCTTACTACAACAAGCATTCAGCTACTAAATTTAACTTGGAGTATCTCAGGCATCGCCCAAGATGACAGAACCTCTATTTTTCCTTTCTGTTTTTCAGGCAACTACTATAAATAATAATTAAAATATATGCAGCCCATGAAAGCGTAAAAATGGCATACAATAAACCAAACGATAGTGGATCAGAGTAGACATGCTGTTTGTTTTTGAATTATTAAACTGCTTTTATAAATCTAAATTAAATTGCCCGAGAAATTAAGTTTCTCTGTCAGAATTTGAAAGATTGACATCATTCCACGTAATTCAGGTCCAAAGGCCTTAGCTAGGTATGCTGAGCTGTAGAAGTGAAGTTACTCTTACCACAATCATGGGATTGTTTGTCTTGAGCAACAGCATCTTCTCTAGATGTTTCACAGAATCACAGAATAGCAGGTTGGAAGGGACCTCAAGGATCATCTGGTCCAGCCTTTCTTGGCAAAAGCACAGTCTAGAGAAGATGGCCCAGCACCTTGTCCAGATGAATCTTAAAAGTGTCCAATGTTGGGGAATCCACTACTTCCCATCAAGAGCCCATTTAGTGGGATGGGATACCACTACTTAGTAAATACTTTGGAATGGGAGTCTTTAGCTGCTGGAGGTACACAGTGCATCTTTATACCCTTGACCAGGGTATTTCAGCCTCACAGTCATGACAGAGTTAATACCCACTAGCTCAGAGGAGAACAAAAGGTACTCCACTGCAACATGCCTAACATTTACATTGCCTCTCTTTGCTCATTAAACAGGTTTTGGTTAAATAATGAACAAACTGTATTACAGACTCCGATGAGAATTCCAAAATTATAAATCAACTGGTAAAGCCCAGAGGAGAATGAAGGGAGTGGGAGGGAAGGAAGGATAATATTGACTAATATAAAGGGCGCAGCTTGACAGTGGATATTCCTGCCACACCTGATCAAACATGCTCCATGGGGGAGGGGAAGGGGGGGCGAGAGCAAGAGGGGAGATGGGACAAGGCAGCCTGAAATTTGCATCCGGAACAGATTAAAATGGGTTCTTGGGGGATTGAGAAAATACATAATATATATTACTATAAATGCAAAATTGTACTAAAAGCTAACTCAAATGTCAAAGATTACAGCTTGAATAAATTTAAATATAAAAGCAATGCGTTTCCATGAGCTAATGAAAGAGACATGAAAGGAAGGTCTAGGAAAAAAAAAAAAAAAGAAAAGAAAACCACAAAAAACTCCAACCCTACCCACAAAAAAACCCTAAGCTTGGACTTTTCATTGCCTGAAAGATGAGGCAGGAGACTCTATATCATTCAGAGTATCGCTTGGGAACCAGTCCATGTCTAAAACTGAAAAAAAAGGGAAGCATAGCAATGATGTCCTATCTCAAGACACTAGTCTTTAAACAGCATACACTAAAGTTGAAATTACCTATTTAAAAGAACCCCAGGTAGTCAAACCAACATGCTACCTTCACCAAATAGAAGCAATTATTATCTCAGCATGAACACACTTGCATGATGACTAATACAGGGAGTCTCTGAATCTCTTGGTACATTAAACTGGGTTTTCTCTAACACAAGTAGATAGTGGACTTGCATTTTTTCCCAACAAGTCAACAGCACACTGTATCTAGCTACTCTAGATAAATGGCCAGTGTCTGACATTTACTCATACTACATTTATTTGAGCATCCTGACATTCCCTGCTCTTGTTGATGAGAAGAGTTATTTGCAATAATGGCAAAGAACTTCAGGAGTCTTATTTTAAAGAAAGTTTTATCTCATAAAAGGGAGAGAAGGAAAATTTCCTCCCAAAACTCTTTTGGTGACTGCATATCCTACAGAAGATGAGCAAGCTTACAAAAAAAAAAAAACCAACAAACCCACCACCCACAAAAACACAAATCCAGATTTTCATGTAATCTGGGTACAAGGATACTATCCAGAACAAAGATACTATCCAGAAATGCAAGCTGTGCAGGAGTTCCCCAAGATGTCATGACCTGACAGAAGAGTCCTGCTCACAACCAAGGGAAGTTCACCTGGCAAAGAAAAGTAAAGCAGCCACAAAAGAGGGAGGAATAAGGGCTTAGCACATGTCCTCAGCACCTGGAAGCGCACCACCATACTTCGAGGGAACATGGTTTTCATGGGATTTGAAGCTCAGCACTGACAAAAGTATGGTACGCTTCACAATTAGAAATGCAAAGTACATCTCAAACTTAGGTTGAGTGCAGTTTTAAACACTCACTGTAATAAAGGGACCAGAAATAAAGCATATTTTCAATTACAGTCAGTAAGAGAAATCCTGGGAAGAACCAGCAGAACGCAACATGCAGCTCAGGATTAACCTCAGTTCCAGACTCTAAACATATACTTATGTTACACTTAAACAATCACTCCTGAAACTACAAAAAAAGAAAACGTGGGAAAAAGTGGAGAAAGATGGGGAGAAAAAACCTGGTCAGAATACACATCGTAGCCTTGTGTTGTACTTTTGTAATCAATACAGACTTCTAGTTCTTTTCAGTGCAACTGGTCACACAGTAAGCCTTTCCAGACACCCAAACGGAAGGTGAAGTCTGTGCTTCACTTATTACCAATAACATACGATAAAAACCAACAAACCAACGAATGCGAGGAGAAAACAGATGATGGGAGGCTACTTTCTAAGCAGACTTTTCCCATCATTCACAGATCAGAAAGCAAAAACAAAGCATAGAAAAACTATGCATGCTAATATAGCAGATTTCATATATTACTTCCAGCCTCAGTATATTGAAGAAACACGCATATTTGTTTTAGAAAATGTGTGTGTACACACACAAATATATATATATACACACACACACACATACATACATACATGTATCTCTCCAGATAGTGGCAGCAGTGGAATTTGTGCACCAGTTTACCTTGGTATTATTTGTCTAAAAGTATATACATATTTGCTCTTTTCTTGTTATTCAATATACAACCTCTGGATAGTCAACGAGACAAACAAGTACATCTGTACATTTATTTGTACATACCTGCCGATTTCTCTGTAAGCTTACCTGTTATATTATTCAGCACTTCTTTTAAGACGCTAAAGCTATGCAGCAGGGGATCCCTTTCTTCATCCTATATGTTACATATATGAAGGAAGTAATTAATGAGGCAAACATAATCCTGAATACAAACCTTAATAACTGGTCTGTAAAGAGCTCCATTCACATTTAGAGAAGTATCACGGGTTGAGTTTACCATTGTCAGTGTATTTACTCCATCAAAATCAAGACAAGCATTTTTATTTTCCTGCTAGTGCTCCTCAATGTCATACAGCTCAAATGTCAAAGCATAGTTTCAAGACTGAGCATTCTGGTTTGGTTTTATTGTCCTCAGAAGTATTCCTGATTAGCCTGCCGCTGTTCAATACATTTTGGAGCAAATCTACCTCATGCCATATTGAAATGGCTCATGTGGATTTGCTATAACATTAATCTATGCAGATTGTAACGGGAGCAGAAATACAATGACATTTGGTGTCATTAAAATAACTTGAAGAATCACAATGCAAACTTTATAGGAACAGCTGCATCCTTTTGCCTTAGTCTGTCTTCACGATATCAAAACAAGGAGAAGCAGGTCTGTAAATCCGCAGCCACACCTACTACTGAGTGGCAGTGAGCACCAATGAAGAAATACCCGTTAGAAAGAAACAGGGCCCTGCCCAAACTGAAACCGCTTGTGCTGGATGACAGCCACCTGCTATTCATTGACTTTCTGAAGTGCACCACAGATACAGTAAGCCACATGCATACATTTACACTGTGGAAGCCATCAACTGACCAATGCATCATTAGACTTGGAAACACTGTATTAATGGCTTTTAACAAAACAGGTTTGAAACTATTAACAGGTTTCAGCCAGGAATATAGCTGGCAGCCACAAAACAGAGCTAAAAAAAGATTCTACATTACATGATTTTTTTTTTAAATACCCTATATATAATGACTTCCCCAATTTTTATTTCATGGCTTTCATGATAAAGAAAGTCTTCTCTAAGAGGGCTTAAAAGATCTATAAAAACAATGTGCTAAATTAAATAACACCATATATTCGAAATCCCTGGCATACCAGGTGATAGAAGTCTAAATGAGGTAATTGCCATGTGGAATACAGTGTGTGGGGTTTTTTTGTTTACAGGGCATACAGATAGAAGATTTCCAGCTCTGTACCTCTTCCAGTTGCTGGCACAGAAGAAGCCAAAAACACTCAACACGAAACAATGCAGAAAGCTATGCCAACTTTACTTACAAAAGTACTATAACAAGTGCTAAAAAAAAATCCACACAGATATTTTTCTGAAACCAGGTGGTTTCTGCCACAGTATGCACAGGTAGCAACAATTCAAGGTCACTTACCAGATGTGTGTGAGTGCTCCATCGGGCATTACGCTTTATGGCTCCCACCACCACGTTGATTTCGCCTTGTACAATGTAAATGTTCTTATCGACCATCCTGACAATCCTGAAAATAAAGGTAATTCAAATTAATCTCCAGACCCTCAGAATCATTCCCTTCCTTAGATGAAATATCAAGTTGGCCCTGGTCAAACAAGAGGACAGCAGAGACACAAGGAATTCTTTGAGATCTTTGTTTTGTGCACGCAGACAAATGCAGTTATTGTGTCAAAAGGAAGACAAAAGGAAGATACTTTTCCACTGACTGTGTTTTCAAGACCATAAGAACAGACAGTTAGTTACAACAGGGCATCTGTGAAGCAAGAGTCAACTTTGCCAAGGCACATTCCTCATTTTTTTCCAGTCTATGTGACTTCAGAGAAACATAAAGTGTTAGGGTAGCAGGACAGACATCCATGACAATGCAATAACATACGCATATCCAGCACTTATGCAAAGTCCCCCAGCTCTACACAGAACACAAAGCCAATCTTGTACTCTGTTAAATAAGCATCAGTGGCTTGAATAAGCTGGCCAGAGAAAAATTCTTTGGGACTTCAAACTCTGACAAAAAAGTGATTTATAACAGATGTTGATTTCACACTTTGTTCATGGAAAAAGCTTTCAAGAAAGTGGGCAAGTAAAAAAAAGTCATGGATAAGACCCCACAAAGAAATGAGCAAAATTAGAGACAAAACTGGAAGGAACACAGGGAGAAAAAAGTGAAAGGCAGACATTTACCTCTCTGAGGTCTTACAGGAAAAAACTTAAACCTGATGTACCCACAGAGAGAGACAGAAGATAGGAAAAAAATTACAAGAAAATTACAAGAAAAAAAATTAAGAAATATTTGTAACAATCTGAGGAAAAGAAACAAAGGGTGGACTATTATAGGATTGTTTGCACTACACTAACTGTAGCCCAGATACAGTCAACCATAAAGAAATAAGAATGCAGGGGAGTAAACGGACATTACTGTTTATAAGGAATAAACAGGACTTATAAAGAGGCCAGAGACTCACATGATACCATGTCTGCAAATAAGAAGGATTCAGTGAAATGGTAGCCAAGTAATGAGACTTTTTCGGAAGATATAAAAGGAAAATGAGGAATTCAGCTTGAAATCACAACAGGCCATCCATAGGAAAGGGAAATACTGAAAACAGATGCAACATTGATCAGAACACTTCAAATCAGACATGCTCATTTAAAGGAGTCAGCTGGGTGGGGGAAGTGGCTGTAGCAGGTGATAAAACATAGAGAACATAAGAAGGATTTTTGCCCATGTAAAATAGCAAAGCTGAAAGGACATAGTCTTGGTGTATTAATCCAGACCCCAGAAACACCACCACATAAATTTCAGAACACTCATCTTGGATCTGTTAGGCTTCATATTAATTAACATATTTGAATTATCAACAACACTTTAAACATACAGATATCCTCTGAGTGAATGATACCAATTTGCTTCAGAGCTCTGTAAATATTGGAAAGCAAGCAAAATATTATAAAAGATACCTTATCAAGGGAGAACATCAGATTTGTTGTTTTGATTTTTTTTTTTGCAATAGGATGAATAATCTTACGGCAAAACTGTTTCTTACATCTTTATATTAATTATACATAACGGTATTCCAAAGTGCTACACAATAAATTAGGGGCAAAGACAAAAGTATTTTATAATACAGGAACTGCCATGACAGGCCAGATCAATAGTTTATCTCATTCACTACTAGATTATTCAGAAAAATAAACATATAGTTCTGCCACAGTTTGCTTGTGCCCTGAAGGACAAACATTTATATTCTCCCTCCACAGCCGTATATAACAGAACCATAGATATTCTTCCTACTCATGTGTCTGATGCTTGAGAGATGTTCCCATCTTCAACAATAACTTAGTCCATTTATTATTTATAGGACTGCATTACAATATTTCATAAAAACACCCTTGATCATGACTTTTTTCTATTTCAGTGTGTTGTCTTTGTTTTAGTACAAGGCACTAATGGCAGATTTTCTCCTCCATGTAAAATTCTCCACTTATTTATATACTTTTTTCAGTGCTTCCAATAATTTCCGTATTTCTACATAGGCAATTTCAGAAATCAAAACTCTGGTCCACAGAAGTACTTTTGGGGAAACACTTTATACTCAAGTTCTTCCTGTCTTCACTGTTAGAAAGCAATACCAAGCATGTAAACTTTGGCGTGCTGTTCCAGGCATTTAGCAAACTGACATGGAAACAAAGGCTCCCCAAACCTGATTTGGAAATGCATGTAAAAAAATACCAGACATATGTATCACATGCCTTGCACACACCCAGATACTCAATAGTTCTGCCAACACTTAAATTGATGCTAAAGCTTAAATGCTATTCTGCATGCTACTGAATTTGCTTGCAGGACTCCCATTTCTTCTCCTTTACTTTTAACTTAAAAGAATAAAGATAGAAAAATTGGTTAAACTCAGTCCTTCCTGAATGTAGGAGACTTAAAATGCTCAGTTGTTTCCAAACCTGGTGCAATCTCCAAGCTGTAAAATATGAAGAGGACAGACACAAACCTCCAACAGACACCTTTTCTTTTTAACCTGCTGCAAAACTGTGATTCTGAGTGTGCTGATCCTTTTGAGCAAGGGTGCAAAAAATTCAAGTTGTTTGGCTGGGCTCTCCTGACATACTAAAATCCTGCAAAACTTAAGAGGGTTTTTTTGCAATGATACCCTTTCATTGCTAACTATTTAAAATGACTTGATGAGAATGCACTCCTTTCCTCCTTGTAGATTCCATTAAATATGGCTTTATTCAAAAGTACAAAATTTCACTTTACATACAACAAAAAAATTATTGGTCCAATGCAATTGAAATAACCTATCATGCTGGAGACACAAAGTCACTCTCAGATCTCTGAACATCACACCATACAGCCCACCTTACCATAAACACTGGGCAAAGACAGGGAAAAATCCTGCTTTATATTTAAGCCTGCAGTTAACCAAGTAATAGCACATACATGTTCCAAAGTAAACCATAGCCAAATATCGTCATTCATGCAAAGGACTTCTGCAACCATGTGCTGGCAAAGGAAACAGAAAACAATTACTGAGTTGGGGGGAAAGCCAGACAACCATTTTCAGAGATGTACCTTCTAGGCTAAACCTTCCAAAAGCACAATCCATCCCTGTAAAAGTTTAAAAGTTTATTTCAAGCAATGGAAATAGCTTCTCTAAACTCCGCACTTCTCAAAGCCTGCCCCTTTTAAACTATCAGATAATTTCAGCATGCATTCCTTCAGCTGTGTCTTTATCACATGCAATAAATACCTGCTCACACTTCAGAGCTCCATGTAGATGTACTACATTGAAAGAAGTTTTAAGATTGAAATTAACATGCTGAGTGGCAGAGAGAAAGTGATAAGATTTACAAGACCAACCTGGAATGATCAGTTGGGTTTACAAGAGCATGGTGGTAGTCAAGCAAAACCACGAAATGTTTGTTCAACATTAAAAGAAAAACAAAGCAAAAACTACACAAACACAAAACATACTAACGTGAATGCAGGCTTTACATTACAAGGTATGGTCTGAAGAATGGAATGTTGTATAACTGTTGGTTGGACAGCTTAGCAGAACTACCAATGCTGAAGATCATCAAAACAGTTGAAACAACCTCCCTAGTAAGGCCATTGTTCCAACACCTCTTGATGTTTTCAGATCAAGACCAGATGCCTTTCTTGAAAACAACCTTTAATCAAACACAAGACAGTGGACTCAGGACAGAAACAAATAGATTAAGTTCTGTGGTCTTGAGTTACACAGAAAAAACAAGAAAGGGACCTAATATGTTTCAAACGCTTTTTAGCTCCTTATCTCCTCAGTTAGTCCTACATAAACTCCTGCTTCTTCCTCATGATAGGTTCATACACCTGCTTAAATCTACAGACCAATCCTCAGATTTTGCTCCTGCTCAGAGCATCGACAGTCAGCACAGTGAAAATGCCAGCTCCAGACCAAGGCAACACAGCTGCCCAGCCCACCACGAGAGACAGGGAGGCTGTGAGCATCCACAGCATCACTGCTAACAAGGTCAGGAACACTATGAGTGAAAAAAGGTGGATGCCTGAGGATGTTATAAGGGAACCAAATCTAACACGCATATGCTTCTCAAAGCCTTCAGCAATGTTCCATGGATAGTAATTACCACTATTTTGAGACTCCTGAAACACTATCAGATGTGAAATCTTCCCATTAAAAACACCGACAAGATTTACATCTGCAAATTGTATCTCACACGTGCACTGAACACTCCACTGTTCAACCTTGGAACACCCTACCCCAAAACATCCCAGTGCATAGGAACCCATTTTTTTCCTGGGTACTACCATACAAAGGCTCAGATACACTTTTAGGAAACACTCCCTCCCATGCAAGGAAAAGTCTGTAGCTCTTCTGGAAATAAGCAAGAGCCAGCATCAGAAATGACAAAGTCTGGCAGACCTCCATCAAGGTGCTTCTTCCTCCCACTAATTTTAGCCTTCAGCTGTGGCAACTGACTCAAACCTGGTGAAACTACCCCAATAAGTAGCAGCAATAAAAAACAACATAATCACTACACATGCAAGAAAGGTTGTATTTCAAAGAAAGCTTCTGTTGACCTAAATTTGCACTGCTTATGATAATGCATGAATAATCTATATAGTCTCTGACCTAAATCGGGCCACTCAAGTCCTGATACAATACATTGCTACCAACACAGAACACACAACCCCCTTCGGTCCATGAATCACAAAAAATTCCTGCATAACTCAGAGACAGCTAGGTTACCCAGGGGCACAGCTGACAATGAAAAACCTCCTTTTATTCCTTCTAAGCAACACATAGAAGGTACATGAATCTCTATCACAAAATTGAACTTGCTTGGGTTTTCATGTAATAACTACTCTGCAACAAACATCACAAGCACTAAAGGTTCAGAAAACTCAGGATGTTTCTCCAACAGCTAGCTCCTAATGCCTGGACAAAATTAACAGAAAAGTATCAATTAGTAAGTACAGCAAGGAACTGTGCAGCCCAGTGATGCCAAAATTCTGGGCAATTAAGAACGCCCTTTAAAAGATATGCAGCGGCAATGTGACAGTGGTGGCACATCAGAAAGGAAGGTGGGACAGGCTTCTCTGCAAGTCTCCACTTCTAATTGCAACAGTGAGAAATCACCTGGGAACCAAGAAGAAATAGCAACTTGCATTTATCTGTCAGAACAGCAGAATAAAACCGAAGGTAAATATAGAGAGAAGGTTGATTGGTTTGGTTTTTTTTTTCAGTTAGTTCACACCGTTGAAACTAAAGAACACAGCACCAGCTGGACTGAGAACGTACACCCTGAGTTAGCCCCGAGCCTTCCCCCCGGAACACCTCGGGAGCTGGCTGCCAGCTGGGAAAGGTCTCTGTTTCCAGGGGCGTTACACAGGCCGCCTTGGTGCGGGGGGAGCGGCTGCCTGTGCAGGCGCAGCGCACACCTAGCACCTCCAACCCTGGCCAGGCCGCCAGCCCCGCTCCCAGCCCGCGGCGGGCGCTTGCCCAGCGCCGGGCAGCCCCCGGGACACCCCGGGCAGGACGTCACGCGTGTCGCGTCACCGCCGGGGGCGGAGGGGGCGGCTGCCACCCCCCACCGCGGCCCGCTGCACCCCGCGGCGGCCAGCCCCGGCCCCGTCGGCTCCGTCCACGCTCCCGCCGGCACCCCACGGCTCCCCCGCCATGGCCTCCCTCCCTCCCGGCCCCGTGTCGCGACAGTATCGCGACAAGAGCTCGCCGCCCGGCACTGACCCCCGCATCCAAAATGGCGGCGCCTGCTCCCCGCGGCGGCGGCCGCTTCACATATCGGTCAGGCAAGCGGCACCGCAGGCAGGAGGGCTCGGCCCTCCCTCTGTCCGCCCCTTCCTCCCTCCCGGCGGCAGCGGGAGGCGGCGGCGGTCCCGGCGAGGCCGCCGAGCGCGGGGTCCGCCCGGGCACGGACAAGCGAAACCGGCTCCACACCGCTCTCACTGACGTGGAAACAGGCGCACCCTAACCCGCTGCCTGGTTACTGCGCCGATGGACAGCCCAAAAAACCAACCCGCACTCGATGCGGCAAGCAGCTTTCCGAAATTCCCAATAGGATCACGGTGCGTAACTGGAGAAGGCGGATCCCCCAGTGACAAGCGGAAGAGAGCCAATGACAGCAGAGAAGGTAGAACTAGCATAAGCACTGGCCAATCGCGAAGGAGCCTTGCGGTCGGGGGGCGCGGCCTCTCTGGAGCAGCAGCAGCAGCAAGAGTGGTTGAGCGGAAGCCGGAGGAAGCGCTGCTCCCGCAAGGCATTGTGGGCTGGGCCGCCCGCTGGTCTCCGTCGCTGGGGTGTCGGGCGGCCGCCCTGGGTCGGGTCAAGCTGCGTTCCCCGACGGAGAAGCGCACCGGCCAGGGTCCGCAAGGGGCACGGGGCCTGCGAGACAGTGCTGGGGCCTGCCGCCTCTTGCCGGCGAAGTGGAGCGGTGGCCGCAGTAGCGCCTCTCTGCCTTACTTGCAGAGATCTCCCGAGCTGCTCCTGCAGCCTCTCCCTGCTGCTGGTCCCCCTGACCAGGCCCTGAGTGGTCAGGAAGGAGGGTTGAAATGGCTGGAACACGGCACACAGCTGCTAGGGTAATACACACCAGAGCGTGCGCACGCAGCTGCCTCTGCAGTTGTGCTGGCCTGGTAACCTCCCTCAAACCTGAACACAGCTGGTGCTTTGCTCAGGTTGGTCTACAAGCCATGTGCTACAGCCTCAGTTCATCCAGCCCATCTAGCCTGGCAGCTGGGGACCACAACTCCATGTAACTGCTCTTTGAAACCAGTTTACTGGCCAACTCTTTCCAGCAAGAGCAATCACACCTAGCATGATGAATTCATGGTGCTGGTTCAACCTTTCCAGCCACTTTCCATATCTATGCGCCAGTGTCAATGTAGTGTACTTTAATGGCAGTAATTTGCAGGGTTTGCCCTGCTTGTTTAAGCCACTGCCCATTGAACCTGGGGCAGAGGACAGAAAGTCCTCGCAGTTACCTAACGGTTTTATAGCACTAGCATCTGCAGCCAGGTCAGCCTGGGGATCTGTTGTGGCAGGTTTCAGAGCGGTCAAAGCAGCTACCCCGAAGTCTTAGTTCTGTCTGTAGGGAAAGCACAGCTAAAACTGAAGGTGGAAAGGTCAAAGAGTATTCACTGACTGTCCTAATAACAATTTCATCTGCTGCAGTGTGGCTGAAGGGGTGAAGTTCTCAGACAAAGGCCTGAGAGAATGTGCAGCAAAACTCTTTACCTGGCCAGCCAAACCCAAATCTGACTCTAATGCCACCCAACAGCCAGATATCATCATGTCCCTCACTTGGGGGCACAACCTACAGAGAGGGTGTTGTCCCAGGAGGGTGTGGGATGGGACACTCTGGAAATGGTGGTTACCAAATCATTCCCTCTCCACATGAATAGCTGCCTGAATATTGCCTGATCAAGAATCAATGTATCATAGGCTGAAACTGCCACTATCTCCCAGCTCTGACAGCTGGAGGCCAGGGGACCTGCTTCAGATGAGCTTTACCTGATAACATGCAGGAAGCCTTTGGAGTTGGAAGTTTAAGCTGTAACTGCATTAAGCAGCCACATTTATTCCCCGATAGTGGAATGAGAAGCAGAATGTTCCAGTGGCCTAACCATGGGCTCAGAAGCTAAAAACTCTCACCCCAGCCACTACTGCAGCTGTACTACATGCAGGTTTTATCTCAAGTTCCTCAGTTATAAAACAGGTGGTCAAATACCTAGCACAGAGAGATTTTAAAAACCACCTAAGCAATGAGTGAAGGTTTGCAGAACAAGATTAGTTGCCAGTGCTTTCTCCTTCCCTTCTGTCCTTTTCCAGGAGCCACTAAAGCCCCTATGGTATCTGCCAGACATTTGGAAACTCCCAGAAGTTTGTCATTGTCAGTCTATCCATGCACTCCCTGCTCAGGGAAGGTGGTTTTGGGTGCTGGCTTGGCCACTGCACACAACACAGCTCAGCCAAGCCTGCCTGCCCTCTCACAGAAGGGGCTGGAGCCCTCTCCATGCCCCTTCTTGCCCCTTCCAGTGCCAGCTGCACAGCTGAGGCTCCCACTCAGCCTGATCTGGTGAATCAGACCCTGCTAACGTGTTATTTATGGAAGCCTGTCACGGAGCTTGAAACCAAGCCAGCCAGGAGCCTTCTGCTTCACCCAAATGCATCTTAGTGCATTAATAAAAAGCAAACATTACAATGTGCTTTGCATTTTTACTTACAATCCAGCACTGCGTTGTCTGGAGAGAAAAACAATATGGTTCGTCCCCGCGCTGCCTGGGGAGAAGAGAGTTCACTCTCATGCACCACGGCACTGCGTTAGTCAGCCCTCAGACAGCCCAGCACCGCCCTGGCTGCACAGAAAATCCTGCTGATGTGACAGCACAGCACCAACGCCCCCAGCTCAGCAGCAGCGGGGAATCCTGGGCTGCCTGATCCAGCAGCACTGCCAGAGCAGGTACAGCTGTGTACAGATCATGTGTGGACACATTGGAGCACTCTGTTTGCACCAAAGGAGCCAGGTGTAGGACCAGGACACAGGACAGTCCCTTGTCCCTTTATTTGCAAGATAATGCACCAGTTCTTACCTATAGCGCAGTACAATGAAACCAGAGATCAGACAAGCACAGTCTGTGCAAATCCTTCAGGTCCCTGCTGTCTAGTCAAGAAAGCTAGGGTTTATCTTCATGGCAAAGATGCAGCTTCTCAGCAGAGTTTCTGTCTTCAGTATTCCTCCTCTGCCCACAGGAGCATGTGGAGGAGATGCAAATGCACTGACAGTCATCCTCTCAGGCTTTGCCCAGGTACCTGGTCAGCTCACGTGCTTTCATCTGAGACACCTCAGCAGCCAGCTCTTTGCAAGGGGAGTGTCTCCATGCGGCACACCAACTGTCTTCATCTGGGTCCAGACTGCCAGGGTTGTAGCCTGCTCCCCACAAGCCCTTGATGAGACTGTCACAAATCCGTGTTGCACATCACCTTCACCTCTGCAATCTGCACTGACAGATGGGACTGACTTTGCAGTCTATTGCCCTTGCTCAGCCCCTTCCAGTTCATGGTCATCTGCAGAGCCCAGATATCTGACCCATAGGCACATGCAACACAGAAATTTTCCAGCAGGTTAAATAGTCTGAGAGAGGTTGAACTTCTATCCCCTCCTCTTGGAGGCTTTTGCTATTTCTCAGAGGCTTAGTCTCCAGAAAAAGGGCAGAAAGAAGGGGTTGGCTCAGAAGGTACAAGCAGTTGACAAAGCTAGAAACTACTTGCAGCCACTCTTCCCCAGAGCTGAATATCCCAAAAAGACTACTGAGTGCTGAATGCAGTGGTTCAAAGCATCTGCTTCTTTCCAAGGCAAGCCCAAAGCCAGCTGAAGGCTCTTGCTTCCTTAACAGCTCTCCAAAGGAAAACTGATGTGCTGCACCTGGTGCAGTCTGCACTCCAGCCAGGACCTACAACTGAAGCAACAGAGCTAGACTGAGACACTCAAAAATATTAAAATCCTTCTCTGGAAGCTATACAAAGTACAATATTGAAGCTGCACAGCAGCCTTCTTAGGCTAAAATACCCTCCCACCTGTTCTACTTAGCCCATATCTCAGGAACACTCCTGCACTTCCCAGTGACGTGAAACCCTCCTGATGAACATCCCCATGTAATGTTTTCCATTGTCTCTTCTTAGCCAAGGCAAGCCATGCCTTTTTGGCAGGAGCAACCTGGGCTCAGTTAGTCGTATCTTCGTCACCTCTTGGCCAGACTACAGCTACGTGATACACCTGGGCATGAAGCCCACAGCACTTGGCAAATGCCAGCCAGGAGAGTATGCTGCAGTGGGAGCCCTGGCTACCACAAACCCATTAAATCTTCCCTCTGCTCCCTAGGTCATCTTCTGACTTAGAAGCCAAGCCAAATTCAAGCCTGAGTCCTGATCTTCAAGGCATTTGATAGCATGGACCCAGCGTGGCTAAATGATCAGTTAAGACAAAGATGGAAACCACGATCAACAGTCAACAACTCCTCCACTCTCTGAGAGCAGTGGATGTATCCAGCATGAGGATCACATTTGCCTGTGACAGAGACAGGGATTTCTCTCAGAACAAACTCTTCCCAGCTGGTGCAAAATGAAGTATGTCTAAGATGCTGAGTAGTTGCCTCCTTTTTCATATCCCATCTCTCTACCAAGATGTGAGCTAGGTTCACTCTGGGTTTAGTTTGCCTTTGCCTTTTTTTTTTCGTTTTTATTTTATATAAAATAGTAACCCCTCTCTCCTAAATCCAGGTGAACTTCTTGGTCTCTTCCCCAGCAGTGAATTCTCCAGCTGGCAAGACAAGATGGACTACATCTTTGCACTAAGCAGCAAGATCTGCTACTACATTTCAACAACAAACGCTGGAGTTCTCCCTCTCAAAGAGACCCTTTAGGGGTCAGTCCAGCAGTTTCACCAAGGTTGTCCTAATGAAAGACCTAGTGCAGATCCCTGGATGGCCTGATCCAAAAGTCTTCATACCGCACTCCACAGGGAGCAAGCTTGTGACATAGTGCCCATTTGTATTTACAGTTCCCCAATGGAAATAGCTAGAAATACCTTTGTTTAATTATTACTTGAAAGTGTAAGCACTAACCATATTTGCTGTGGGCTACTGATGGTGAAAGGTTTGGAGGGAGAAGGAGTCAATTAAAAATATGGTCCCTTCATTGCTGCAGACCTTGAGTAGTGTTTTTAGCTTCCCTGTGGCACGTGGTGATAGGGACAGACTGCCCGCTGGAAAGTGCTAGTGCTGCTATACTGTATCTGCTTCTCTTGACAGAGACAAGCGTATACCGGGATGGGTTAAAATCTGGGGTGGAAAAAGATGTGGTCTAGCTTGCTGTCGTTTTTGGCAGGCAAAAAAACAGTAAGGCAAACACACGCCTCAGATTAATACAATTAAAAAAAACCCCACAGTGATTTCTCATGAGCATGTCAAACGTTGTGACTTCTTTTAAATTCTCCATGTTTCTACTGAATTAACGTGTTTGGGCATGTTTTTGAACTGTAATCCATAATGCCTGGGTCTACTTAACCTCTCTTTGCATCCTGTGCTTCTTCATGTGCATTCGTCTTCCCATATGTATCTATATGCCACGTTATGCATTTAGCGGGCTCCCTAAATATGGCTCATAAATCACATAGGGTTAAAATTCACTCCTACTCTCACAACATGATTTCCTAATCTTTAAAACATGTCAGTGGAAGAGCTTGAGGGTGACCTTTGGCATCATAAATCGGAGAGCAGGTTGACATGGAAATGACCTCAAGAAAATCAGACCGTAGGATCATGCATCCAGCTCTGTAAGAGCCTTACAAGGGTAAACCTGTCCCCGGGGCTCCAGGGCAGGACGGAGAGGCTGAGCCCGACTTCCGCAAACCTCTCCCCGTGAGCACTGGGAGAGAGGGGACGTGTCTGCTGGGAGTGAAATGTGTTTGCAAACACGTCCAACACGTCCAAGGCTTGCACTAGCAGGGGCGAGCATTTGGGGACGTTTCAGGGAGAGATTGGACCCGGCACTGCTGCACCGGCATTTTGCCATGCACTTCGGCAGCAGCCGAGCTAGAGCCTGAACTACAAACAGCATTTGGGTTCCCAGAGAGCCATTTGCAGGCGGGAGCGCGGTGTTACCGCGCAGCCGGAGCCCCCGTGTCCCGGGAGAAGCGGCACGGTATTGCCAAAGAAGCGCTTCTCGGTACGGCAAACAGCTGGAACAGTGCGTGCAGTAATTAGCCTGTTATTAGCGTCCTCTGCAAGTGCTGCTCCGTCGTGCAGGGGAACACTTCCAGCAGCCGACTAAGGACTTGGTACCCCTAGAAACCTCTGCGTGGCTGGTGGCTCTAACTCTGAAGCCGAACAGGCTCGCCGCGATGGTACCGAGCCGGGGGAAAGCCCAGCACGGGCTGCAGGGTACCGGATCGCCAAGCAGGGAACAACACACGCAGGTAACGGCAGCCACAGCAGCAATACATAAGTGTACATATACATATACATGGACACCACTACGTGCCCTCAGACCTGGCAGAGCCCCGCGCCCGGGAGATGCCCCGGCGCGGCCGAGCCGGCGGCCACGGTGCGGCGGGACGGGGGCGGGACCAGCGCCGCGGGGCGGGGCCTAGCTCCCTCCTCGGCGAATCCGGGAGCCGGGGTACGGCGGGATGCAAGTGAGGCAGGCGGCCATTGGGCGGTGGGAGCGCGGGGTGGGGCGCGGGGCGGAGCCGGGGCGGGNGGGCGGGCGGGAGCGGGGCGCCTGGTGCAGCTGGCGGGGGGCGCCGGCCGCCCGCCATAAAGTGAATGGCCAGGGTGAATGGGAGGCAGTCGGCCGGCGCCCTCCACCCTCCCCCCAAGCCGCGGGCCGGCAGCGGAGCGCAGAGTGCCCGGGGAGCCGGGGGGGATTTACTTTCTGACAGCGGCAGAGCAGCCCGAGCCGCGGGCCGGGGGCCAGCTTCGCCCCTCTCGCAGGATTAAGGCCGCCCAGCCGAGCCCGCACCTGGAGCCGCTGTAAGTGCCTCTCCTTTCCCGGCCCCCCGGGTGGGGTTTTCCCCTTCTTTCCCTGTGAGCCCCTCGGCGCCAGCCCGGCCGTGCGGCGCCGGCCGGCCGCAGCCCTTCTGGCGCGGGGTAAGAGCATCCCTGGCGGGACGACTCGGCGCGCTCTGCCCGGCAGCACAGGGCCAGCCCCGCTCCTGCCCGGGGTCCGCGACCTGTCGCCTTCTGAGGGGCAGGGGGCAGCAGTCGGGAGAGGGGGGAGAGCAGGCGGAGCGGGCCCTGTCCAGCAGTCCAGGAGGGGTCCCGGGGCCGTGTGCTGTTCCCCGGCGTCGCTGCCTGCCTGGCGACGGGGCGCGGCGTCTTCCCCGCTCTGCCCTTGCAGGGCCTGGCGGCCCCTGCCCGCCGCCGCCGGGGTACCGCAACCCCGGCCACCCCCTCGGGGCCGCCACGGGCCCCTCCCGGCAGGCGCTGCCGGAGCCTCTCGCTGATGCTAAACTTAGTCATTTTCCACTCGGACGAGCGGGGCAGGGGCTGTTTAAATTAACCGGGGCTTGCTGTAAATAACGGCGTTGCGGGCTGCGGCTCAGCTGTCTGCAGGGTCCAGGGGAGAAGGGCGCGGGGAGCAGAGGCGGGGAGACGTCGCCAGAGAAAAGGAAGGCAGGCCGACGGCTTTTGGACAGTTGGATAAATTATATTTATGTAACGGGCTGGCTCCTGTTTACAGCAGAGCCGACCTCCCTGCAGCGCCGGGGAGAGAGCGAGCCGGCCCCCGCGGACGGAGCGAACCTGCCCCGGGCCGCCGCTGGCTGATGCGCCTTGGCGGCCGGTGCTCCCGGGGCCTGACCGGGAATAACAGACCTGGTTGGGCTGCGGGTGAAGGAGCCGGGGGAAAGCCGAGCCAACCCGGCGGAGCAGGGCCGCCCGGAGCCGAGAGGCTGCGGGCAGAGCTGGCGTTCGGAGTCCGGCCGCTTGCACGGGCTCCGCCGCTTCTTCGGCGCTGGGGCCACGGTGCAAACCGGCACTTTTCCGTCCCGCCGGGTGCCCGGAAAGCCCGACCGACCGCAGCGGTCGCCCGACGGAACGCGGTGCCGGCCGCTCCCCCGGCTATTTCCCACTCAACGAGTGCCGCTCCGGGCGAAGGGCTAGCCCGCCAGCGCGGTAGCCCCTTCGTCCTTCTCTCCGTCCTCCTCCTCGGAGCAGGGGAGAACGGCGGCTTCGCTGCGGCTTTGGCGAGGGAGGGCGGCCGGGGCGGGGGTCGACGCCCGCGCTCCGACGCAGCTGCTGGAGCGGCCCCAGGGGGGCGGCGAGCCCGGTGCCGCCGAGCGGGGCACACCTGTCGGCCCCTCTGCCGGCGCCTCCGCGGCTGGACAGCTGGGGGAATGGGCTGGGAGGGGGCCGGCACTGCCCCCCCAGCAGCGCCGGGGCCCTGCAGGGGCGCTGGCCGGGGTCGGTGCAGCCCTCTCGCCCCGCCGGGGCTGGGCAGCCTGGAGCAGTAGTCCCCCGGCCGGAGGTCCCAGGGCTCCACACACCTTTCCCACCCGGCCCGGCGGGTTATGAGATGTAGGGCTCGGCTCTGCACGGGCAGCCGCAGAGGGGCACGCTGCTGCAGGGGCCCGGCAGAGCCCGGGTGTGAGCCTACAGCCACTGCACCCGGCTGATGCTTCGAGCTGGTGGTGCAGGAATTAAAATCGGTTCCTCACATGCTTTCCTGTTCCCTCGTCTCAGTGAGAGGCTGCTTCCCACCTGATGGGTCCACTTTTAAGTGGAGACTAGTGATGAAGGCATCCCCCAGACAAGCGGGTCCTCCATGCCTGGCCTATGGCCTGGAGGATGCTAAGGATGAAATGGCTTCATTCCTTCTGCAGTTTCCAGAGACACTAAAAGTAACAGTTCAGGAAGGTGCCTTTCAGGAGTGTCACCGCTGTTCCTGTCCCACCTTCCAGGGGCACGGAGAGGACCATAGTTTTGGTGATGGGTCTCCCTGGCTCCCTGCATTCCTTCCCAGCCCCTCGGCCTGTTGGTGAGCCAGAAGCATGGGTGTTAGCACAGGCTTTGACGGTGCCTTGCTGTGAGGGACAAAGAGCTGCCTGCTGGTTCCTGAGGGACAAGCAGAGCATGGTAGCTGCTTTCAGTCTCCACAAATGTCTGCAGAAGCAAAGCAGGGTTTGATTTTCATTAGAAAACCATCTCACCATGCCCAGGACTCCTTACAGGGAGACCTCACGGGGAGATGTCTTTTCCCAACAGCCTGGAGAGGGGTCTGGGTGAGGGCAGTGTTTTTTTTCCTGCTGTTACTGGGTTTGCATGAGTTGCTTCAGACCTGCAGCCCAGGCTTCCCCTCATTAATATATATATACAGTCTATATCCCTGTAACTGAGTTGTCTGCTGTCCAAGGCACTGGTTTAAAACCCAGTATCTTTCTCTGGGAGAGAAACCATTGCAAGCCTCACTTAATATCTATTACGTTTCTAGAAGGGCTTAATTCAGGCAATTAATAGATGTGAAAATTGTGACTAAATTGCAAAAGTGTCAGTTAATGTACCCTACAGGGAGTTAGCAAAAAAGAGTGGCATCTTCTCTCTCTGTCAGATGCTACCTAAAACCATGAGACTGAGAGGTGAGGCTGACTTTGGAGTCTGCCAAAATGAAAAAGCCAGAAACCTGATCTAGAAGGCTGCTCCAAAAGGAAGATGAGATGAGCTGGGGACATGAGGTCTGTCTCGTGACCTGGCACATGCACCCCAGCTCTGGGGACAGGGGAGGTACCCAGGCTGGGAACAAAGTCCCAGATGGGGAGAACTGGTGGTTTCACACTGTGTGTCCTGCATAGGCAAGGCAGTGGGATGAGACCATAGGGCCATGAAGGGGGTGGGGGAAGAGTCATAAATGAGGCTGTGGCATCTCCAAGCAGGCTCAGTGATTATCTGGCTGTTTGAAAATGGGAGATTGCTATTTACTTAGGGCCTGATGGCAGAGGGGGCAAAGCTCTCCCTCTTGCTGTGGGCCGCTGAGGCTGAGGGCATCAAGCTGTGCCAAGCCCAGGCATTTGCTATTGGCAGGCGGACAGCCTCCACCAACTGGCATCCAAGTTAGTGCTGAGGCTGTAGGAAAAACCCTCTCTTGTCAACACCCAGCTGAACCAACCCAGGGTTTCAGACGGCTGGAGAAAGAGGATTTCTGAGGCCAGCCTGCTGTGCTGCACTTCCCTGCCTCCTCTTTGTGTGCTGCTTCCCCTCACCAGCACCCCTGCCCTCCTCCCACCTCACCTCTGAATATTAATGCCTCTGGCAGATTGGATAATAATGTGACTGGGAATTGAATGAAGCTGGTTATTAGCTCTGGGCTTCCTTGGGGCATTTAAGGGAGTCCATGGGCTGTTCCTGGAGGCTTAGCAGCACAGGGGACCAGAGCTGGACCCAGCGCAGAGGGGTTCGCTTCTGTGGAAAATTATTTGCTTGAAATCCTCATGTCTCTGACCCCACAGGAGGACAGGTATGGCAGCCTGCCCAGAGCTGCAAATTGCCGCAGGATGGTTAGTGATGGTTTTCAGCAGCGACGAAATCTTAGAAGTTGCTCTCAGGAAGGAACTAGGGGATCTAGCAGAATCAGGACAGAAGCAGAGAAACGTTCCTGTTATTATTAGGCTTTAAAAAGAGATGGGGAGTGAGCAAGGGGTGTCCCCTTCTTCCCTGCCCACCAGTGTCAGGGTGTGCCCAGCAGATTCAGGAACACGGCCAATCCTCTGCACACTGAACAGGAAATTTCCTGCTGATTTGCAGGGTACAAGTTCAAGCTCAGAGCCCTCATTTCCGAAGAGATGCACCTTACGATGTCTTTCCTCAGGAGCTACCTAGCCTTTCCATAGGCAGATCTGTGGATGCTTTAGCCGAAGGAAGATATCGCTGTCGTGCAAAGGAGAAACTGAGCTCTGGCAGAATTATCTAATCTGATCTGAGCCAGAAATATAACCTCTGTTCCTTGACCCTCAATCCCAAGCTCTTTGCTATCTCCCAAACCACAGTTCCACCAGAAAATAAACATTTACACCCTGTTAACTAGTGCAAAAGAGGAGGGAAACCAGAGCTGAATTTGCAGAAGCTGCTATTAGTTTTGTCCATCTGATTTTTAAACTGTTCAAAGTGTTCCAAGATGCATTAAGGCTTCTGTAGCTGCTGGGGATGTCAGTTGATGTGGGGAGCTGGGTCCTGCTTGGATTAAAGTAACCCCTTCAAATCACCATCAGAGCTACTGCAACTGAGACACCTGTTAGTAAACCCCTATCAAACAAGTTCCACCATCCCAAATCTGACATCCTAAGAAACGCTGCAGTATATAGCATGTATGCTGCTCTGTTTTACATAGCCCTGATCCTGCAGACAACTCTTATTAAATAAATGCATTTATTTGCTACTTGGGGAGCTTTGATGGGATGGCAGGGGCTGGAAGGCTCAGTGCCTGCAGAGCTGCCTGCAAAAACTGAAAAAGTACAAAGATGAAATTAATGACTAGAGAGTTCAGTTACTTTTGCCTCTTTCCCTCTTCTTTCCATCGTTGTCCAGTCTCATTTCTCCCCCTTCCAATGCTGCCATTTATGCAAATCTAATTTTTAAGAAACGCTTGTTATAAATGACCAATGAGAAGCATGAGGGTTTAACTGTAAATCAAGTTGACCTGTCTGTGTGCGGACATTTTTATTTACTCCTCCATCTGAAAAACAAATAAACAGAGAATCCCTCAGAAATAAAGCAGCTCCCTGCTTAGATTTGAACACACTTTAAAAGAAACCTCTTTTGTTTTAGTCATTTTTATTTCCTGTTTGTTTCTGAGCTTAGACTTGACAATGAAAACCACATGAAAATCTCTTTTTGTTCCATCAGTTTTATTTTTGGTGCAATAATATCCCAACTTCCAGTTCTACAAGTTGGTTTTTGGTTTGTTTTATTTTTCTAATGCATTTATTGCAAGCTTATTTTTTAAAGTAAATTTATGGAAGAAGTTTTCCTCCAAAATAAAATAAGTGAGACTTTCTAGAAGACTTGATGTATCAGGATGATTAAAAAAATAAAATCTAAATCTTGAAGCTAAATTAATTGAGCCGTGAAAGTCAGTCTGGGTGTAGATCCATACATAAGCAGGGAGAAATTCCATATTGATTAACAATACATACTATTGCATCCCAGTTAAGAGGGTTTTGCAGCTTAGTTTGTGTCGGGTGGATTTTAATATCGATGTTTAAAAAGCCCCAGTGCTTGATCTTAGCCGTGCCGCTAGAGCCAGGCCACGGTGGGAGCCGGGGAGGCCGTTCCCGCTGCCCGGGGCTGCCGGTGGGGTTTGGGGCAGGCTGGTGGGGGGCAGAGGCATTTCTGGGGGTCAGGTCCCCGTCCCCGCAGCAGGCGGCTGGCCGGGCGGTGCAAGGTTGGTGGTGTGACCTAAGCGGCAGCGTTTGGAGACAGCTCACTTCCCTCTGCCCGGGCCCTTTTCTCTCTGAACGGCTTTGATGGGATTGCCCGAGGGCCCAGCTGGATGAGTAATGAGGGCTCTGCAGTTTGCTTTCCTACCCACCCAAACTGCCTACCTCCCAAGGCTCTGCATGGGATGCAGCCTCCAGCAGATGGAAAAACTAAGGATTTTTGGGGGGGGTGGGAAAAAAAAAAAAAGAGAATTTGTGCTCAGTCCTTAGGCAGCACAGTGCATTTCAGGATCTTGAATTTTAAACCCCTTGTTTTGCTGCTTGTGATGTCTGTTGTGCTCCCAAATTTAGGGACGCAGGGTGGTTTAGCCACAGCCCTGAGTGGGGCACCTGGCCGAGAGGCTGTGGGGATGGAGGGCTGCCAGCCCTCCCTGCTCACCCACCCGCCGTTTCTCCTCGTTTCCCCCGATATACACAACTTAACCGTTTGCTGCGGGCGAGCAGCACGATAACCAGGCGACCTGTGGGCCCGATCCTGCCAGCACACGCCGCTTGCAAAACGCTGCGGGATCAGCCCAAGCAGTGTTTGTAGCAGGGAGAGCTAATTGCCACTCTCAGTCCCCTTCAAACAATGTCTGGGTAAACAGGCTGACCTTCAGGGCATGTTGCAAGGTCCATAAAGGCAGAGCGGGGGGCAGTGAGCTCCTGCATCCCTCCTGGAGCAGCCGTCCTGCTCCGGCCCTACAAGATGCAGTATCCCAAGGAAGAAGGGAAGGATACTGTGGGCTGAGATCATCCTCTTGTTTTATTTACAACAGCCTTAGTCCTGAAAGGATTTTTCTGCCAGAGAGCTGCAAAAAATATTAAATATAAATTGTTTGGGAAAAAAAAAAGAAGTCGAATCATCAGGAAACATTGCAGCCAGGCGCAGCAGACATCAGCTCCCTCCAGCACTGCAGGTTTGTGCTGTGAAACAACACATCCCTTGGAGTGAGCCAGCTGCTTCTGGGCTCTCTTTGCCTTAACCAACAAAGCCGCTTGTTGGCCGTGGCGACTGGTGGGGCCATCACAGCACCCTTAGCAGTCACTGCTTTTCCCTTTGCAGCCCTGTGACCCTCTGTGCTTTGCCAGGTTGTTTTAAAACAATGATCCAGCACCACCCCACCACAAAAAAAAAAAAAAAAGGAGCTGCTTTTTAGCCACCAGTTTTGCTAAGTTTTGTCACAGAACAAATGTTTATGATCAAGTCAAACTTCTCCAGAAAGGATTTCTAGCAGAAGTGCTGAGGGATGGTGGACACGGACAGTTCTACAGTGCCCCAAGGTCAGCCGTCTGTAAGGGTGTGACATGCCGACGGCATGGCGGGATCCTTCCTGACCTTCAGCCCTGTACATCACCCACTTGATTAGGGGCTTTCTTGAGCTTGTTTACTAATTGTGAGAATCATTTACATCTTCAGTAACGTCTGAGTCATCTGCTGCCCTCCATCTGCATACAAAACTCCTGACAGCAGCTGGAGTCACGCAGCTTCAGTCCTTGATCTCGCTATCTCAAGCCTCCCTAAGATGGGCCAACTTTACAGCCACAGAGATACAGAAATGACCCCACCGTGCTGCCGCAAGTGCAGCCCCCACAGGAATTGGGCCAGTTTCCTTTGCTGCAAGAATGATTAGTCACATTCATATAATCACCCAAATAAATACAGCAATGCATACCGATCTGCTGATGCCAGCCCTTGCTGCCCTTTGCTGCTGCGTGAGCAGCGTGAGCCCAGCACCCGAGCTGCGGGCAGGCTGCAGGCAGGGTGCCTCTGCCTCACACTCCTGCCCGGGATCCTGGTTTGCAAGTGTCTTGTCTCGCTTCCAGCTCTGCTTCTGCTCAGCTCATGGGTGCAAGGGAAGATCACGGTCCCTTGTAGGGGTGGCTGTGCAGCTGTTTTCCCCCCACGCAAACACAGGCAGATCCTGCAGGGCTGGCAGGAGGTGCTGCGAAGCCAGCCTGCCCAGGCTGCAGGAATGGGCAAGGGCAGGCAGGGACGAGCAGGGTTGGTATGTCCAGGCCGATGCCTGTGCTCCTCTTTAGTGGGTCCTTTGTTTTGGTTGCGAGATTCTCCCAGGCTGAGTTTCTTACTGAAATCAGTCTATTTTCTTGGTTCCCCGAAGCAAAGGGATTAATTTCTCTGAAAGACTTTTCTTTCCCCGTGCTCACATTCCCAGCACTCCTGTGCTGTGGAGTCTCACCATGCCAGCAACTTTGTGTGATCACAATTCATTCAGACAAAACTGAGCCTTTGCTGGTTTGTTTTGTTCCAGATGCCTAACAAACAAAATAAGCCATAACAAAGCACAGCTTTATTAGTATAACTGCATAGCCTGTCAGAATCCCAGTCCTGGCTGATGAAGCTGAGGTGTCGAAAGCCCCACTGAGGCAGAGCATTCAGGGAATACCAGAAACCCTTCAAGGGATACCAGAAACCCAGACAGACATGGTTGAGACCTCCATGTAATGCTTACATGAGTGCAAGAAGGATGAACATTTCGTTCGGGGAGAAAACCCAACATTGCAGAAAGTCTAGCAGGACTTTCTGTTTTAGAATTTGCTCTTCATTTCCAAATTTTGGGCACCATTTCACAAAACAACCAGGTAGGCTAAGGGCAGCACTGGAGTCTAAAGATACTAACACGGATCGTTTAATTTAAGCCAAGCCCAAGCACGCGTGCCTGTCTCTGCAGACCCCCATGGTTTAGCTCAGCGGATTCTGTACCAGACGAGTCCAGGGGCTGCAGACGCACCCGCTGGGGAGGACGGTGCATTATGTACGGGGCACGGTTACTGCGGAGCGCTTCCCCGGCGCGGGGGCACAGTGCAGTCCATCAAATAAGCGAACGGGACACATTCCATTGTGGGCTTTTTTTTTGCTGCGGACATGGGTATGGAGCTGTCAATCCTTGGGACATTTCCATTGTCATAATCCTCCAGAATACGGGGCATGTATTAACCCTCTGCTGCCCAGAGCAGATGTTTCAGCTGTCACCCTCTGCAGTTGAGTCTCACTTTGAAGCAGAAGAAGTGACTGGCTTGCTCTCACCTTGCAGGCTGCTGCCAGCCCCCCAGGGAATGCATTAGGAGGTGTCCAGCAAGGCTGGGCATTTCCCTAGCACCTCTTATCTGGGGATCTGGAAACATCTAAAGGAATTTTGCTTCATTGCCTCTACCAGCTCAGATAGGCTCATTAACATAATTTCTGAGATGAAGGATGGAGTCCCAGAACAGCCAAGTAGTTTTAACTACATCACAAGCCAAGTCGGCAACAGCACCTTATCTTCCCCGCCCTCTCCCCACTGTGTGTTATTGGGAACTTTTCTGTGGAGCCATGCACAGAAAGAGAGTGGAAGCAGCCACTACACCCTCCTCAGAAAGCCAGCCTGTGCTGCCGGCAGCAAGAGCCGGGGGGGGCTGCTGCGGTTAGCACAGCACCATGCGCAGCCAATGATGCTTTCGCAGCCCACAGGGCAGTGTCGGCCAGCCCAGCGATGGGGCAATTTGGAACAACAAATTGCTCTGACAGCAATAAGATACCAAGCACTTCAGGAAGCTTTGGCAAATCCTACCAACGGGAGGAAAAAAAAACCCAAACCATGTTCAAGGCTTTAAAGCCACACAGACTGCTATGAAACCACTCAGTGCCTGAGCTCAGGGGTTAGTGCCCAACTGCAAGGACTAAATCGAGAAATAAAGTTTATTATAACCTTTGACTCAGCCCCCGTTGGAGGTCAATGATCCATTTCTGAGTGTGTGCCTGAAAGCGCTGCTTAGCCAGCCTGGCCTGTGCACAGCCTGAAGTTTTGGAGGCAGGCAGCTCACTCTCCTGTCCTGTAATGGCTCTGCGCTCTGGGTCACCGGTTGGCTGCTGCTGTTTATCTTCCAGTGATTAATGCTCGCTCTTGGTTCCTGCTGCAATTCCATTAAGATTAGAGACTTAAAACTAGGCTGAAATGTTTAGCAGTGAGTGACCCTGGTCTCCCCATAGTTGTATTTCTATAGTCTTGAGGAAGTGAAGATTAACTCTTGGTCTTGCATCCCACCCTTTTTGCTTTCTAGGTTCAGGGAAGGAGCCCCTAACAGGCAGCACTCCGGCCAGCTAGCAAGGACAGCCTGGTGCTCAGGTTGTCATGCAACTCATGTGCCGTGCAGGCTGTGGCACTTGAAATCCCAGCCTGCAGGCACTCTGATGGCACCATCCCCTGAACAAATGTATGGATCCAGGGAATAAAATGCTCTTCCAGGGGAGGACAGGCACAGCCTCAGCCCCTTCCCCTTTGACATGGGGCAGAGGAAGGGGCAGGGGCTGCTCCACAGTTGCTCAGCTCCTCCTGGGGACCAAAATACAGAGACAAACCATCTTCCTGGAAATGTACAGTTAAATAGAGTCCCAAATGCTTATCTCTGCTAAAAGCCAGCACACAAGGAACATGAGCATGAGAGGAGTGAAGCAATCAGCCAAACTCCATCGGGAATCTAGTTACTCCCAGCACCTTGACTTTTGGGATTGATGGAGCAGGAAGAGACAGCTCAGACCCTCAGAGATCTAGCGTAACATCATACCTTCACCTCAGGGGATGGAAGAAAGACACCCTCCCCCTCAACTGACTGCAGAGCACCTTTCAGCCTGAGGGATAACCCTGAACCGTTTGTGGAGATCAGCAATCCCAAGCAGGAGCTGCAGTTACCAGCCCTGGCTGGAGGCACAGGCAGTGGGGGAAGCTCTCAGGACCTGGATCTGCCATAGGCAGCCTGGCCAGGCATCCCCCCTACCTGTGGGTCACAAGCAGTCTGTTTGCTGCTGCCCAGGGACCCCAAGCATCAGGTCCCTGCTGAATCACTCCTGCATGCCCAGGGGAAGCCAAATAACATCAAAACAACCCAAGAGACAGCTTTTCTCCTCCAGATCAACCTGCCAAAGCAGGTTCAGCAGGTAGCCTGCTCCCTGACGGTAGCGCAGGGAGCTGAGCAGCATGTACTTGTCAATCTGAAGGCAGCTCTCAGCGGGCATATCCACATCACAAAAGCCACCACTATAATTAGCCTTACTTGGCTCGCAGTCAGCCTTTATGTTTCCTTCCCACCCCTCCAAAAAAAACAAGCAAAGGCATCTTTGCTCCCGGGTGATGGAGCAGCGTGTTACCGAGAACCAGGAGAGAGGTCACAGGCATCCTTGCTTGCTCGTTTTGGGTAAACAGGATTGCCCTTCTGGTGTAGAAGTACCCTCTGCCTCCTGCCCCAATGGCCCTGGCTTGGGCAGCCTGGCAGTGATGCAGAAAACAAAAGGGAGTAAACTTGAAAGGAGTAAAAGCCTAAAGCCAGAGCTGCTCTCTTCCTCCCGCCCTCCACCGTGCCCGTGGGGCAGGGACAGCAGCTCCCACCTGGCTGGAGGGACCTGCAGAGGTGACCACCGGCTCTGTCACACAGGAGCCAGAACAGGATGCACACAGGTGGTGACTGGAAGAAAAGGCATGTTTGTTACAGATTTGGGAACTTTCATCTTGGGACCAATTACATACATTGATGGAGTTACAGGTGCCAGGGCAGGCTCGGAGCCAGGGTAGTTTTACAAAACTGAAACCTCTGAGCAAGCCTGGCTGCACGTTGCTAGTCCAGGAGCTGTCCCTAAAGAAACCATTCTTTTATATTAAAAGTGAGATGGAAGACTCAGGTGGAGATGATAAATTTGATTTTGTCTAAAGATGTTTTTGAGGTGCCAATTTCAGTAACTCCCTGAGAGAAGGAAAACAACTTAGTAGAAATGCCATGAAGGTTTAGCGTTGACTTTTTTAATGTCTCTGGCTATAGTAAGATCTAGCCAGCGTGGAAGAAAGCTCCTTTAATTAAACCAGAAAGGGCTGTATAATCTAGAATAATACCTACAACCTTTTGTGTTAGTGGCATGGGGTTGCTTTTAGTTAAATACATTGGTACACAGCTCATGTGCTGTCCCCCATTGCAGACTTTTCCTGCAGTCCATAACCAGAGCAGATCCCGCTCTTCCTTTTTTCTCTGTGACCTGCTCACAGCGAGCTGAGGCAGCCTTCCTTGATGCCATCACATAAGGCACATGCAATAGGTATGTAATTACATGTATACATACAAAATCTCCTCTCTGAAATCATCCTAATTTTAAATTCAGTTCAAAAACTTGTTCTGAGCCTCAAGTCCCAGTTTCAATTTGAATATGGACCACACTTTAAAACCAGTTTTAATCTAGGTCCCAACTGCACCTCTGAGGCAGGCCAAGCATGCTATGTTGTGCCCTGCTGTTTGGATCAACCAAGTAACCACCTCACTGATGCAGTAAAGGATGGTGTATGGATTTTCAATACCAGGACTGGGATGCCCTGAGCCTCGTACCTTGTGTTGTCATTTACATCTATGAAACCAGCTGTAAAATGCTCCCCCCTGGTTTTCCCATCTCCACTCTGGTTTGCACAGATGAAAGCAATGCAAGATATGCAAAAAGAGTCCCAAAGCAAACAGGACCCTGCACAGGAGGACAGCATCTTTCAGTTACAGCAAGGCAGGAGTCTGAATTCCTCCTTAAATCTGGTCCAGTACAGAGTCAACCCCAGAAGAGAGGAAATTGCGCTTGACAGATGCAATCATATGCAAATGGCTGTAGAAGAGGGGAAATTATCATCTACAAACATTGGGCAGAAATTCCATCTGCCGCCACCTCAAGAAGGGCTCTTAATAAATTCTGAGACAGCAAAGTGACACACATCTTAATCAAGACTTAATCCATGGAATTAATTCACTGCGCGTTTCTGCATAATTCCAAGAGTAATGCTAAAAGCCATGGCAATATCAGCAGCAGATGGACTCCCCCTACTCTGTGCAAAGGTATTAAAGAAAACAGAGCCTCTATCACATCACTTCATGTACACATGGCAAAAAGCAACAGGACTGTGCCCTGCTGCTGCCAGGAGCTGACGCAGCCCGCGGACATCAAAGGTCAGGCTCGCCGCGAGGTGGAAATGGAAACCGGCCTCACGGCAAAGACCGAGCCCCACTGCTTCTCTCTGACAGGAGATGAGAAGCCCTGGGAAACCAGCACCAGGTCCCTGTGTTAGATGCAGCCTTCGGAGAGCAGTGATTTAGGCTAGTGTCAAGTCAGATTCATCAGCATTTGGGAAAGGCTGGGGATGGAGGTTAAGCAAAGGGGAGAGCTGAAGGAGGACTAGAGAGCAAGAAAAGCTGCTGGGAGTTTCGTGAGAGAGATCTGCTGCAGAAACGAGGTGGATAACAACCATTAGAAATGGCTCCCTGCCCTCTTGCCACAGCCTGGGAAGCACACTTCAGGTATGGGGGTCAGCCTTGCCAAGGGCCCCAGTGACAACCCTGCTCAAACTGACAGGAGGTTTTAGACAGCTCTGAAAATACATTCTTAGTCACTGTCATCCACCTCCAAAGGAGGTGTAACAGCTATGTGATTAATCTCTTGTTTACATGTCTAAACACTAGTGTAGTCCAGGCAAAATACTGCCTTCAGTAAACTCCGTCACCGACATGCACGGGTTTGAGGGGTCAAGCAACCCTCCACCAGCTACAATCCAGTCCTCACAAATGACTTCCACTTGCGGTTTAGAAATCCAAAACACCTGGTCCAAACCCCCTAAATCTGAGGATCCCAGATCCCAGCACAGTGCATCAGCTGCTGTTATGCTGTAGAGTGACAGGCTCTGTAGCTGGGCAGGTGAGATACTAGCTGAGGTGACCAGAGTTTCAGGAGCTACTGTGGTCCTCTCAAAGTGGTCCAACTTGCAGAAGCCATTACACCTGCATTGGTGACAATGCATCTTACTGTGTACAGCACAGTCAAGACCTGAAACTCAGATTTAAGAGCTAGCACAAGGCCAGCTCACCTTTCCAAGGTGATGTGGCTGGGCTTGTACCGCCTACTGCTTCACAGCTGTCTCTTCATGAGCATTCAACGTGGTCCAGCACAGAGCAGTGCTCGCAGCCAGGCTCCTCTGGGCAATACAGGTGAATGGCACAGTGACCCCAAGGAAGAATAACTGATCCCACAACAGATAAGCATGGAAAAAAAGGTGGCTGAGGAGTCCCAGTGGTGCCTGAAGTTGTGGGGAGCAGCACCACCAGCTTCCCAGCTGGGATGCTTTCAGCCAGAGGAGGTGACCCATGGCCACAGAAGAGAGACTTGGGGGGAGACAGGGTGCCTTCAGCCCAGATGACCTAGGGCTGGAAGTGAGCTGCTGCTGCAGCCAGGCTCACTCATCCCCAGGCACCCAAGGGTGTGTAATGCGATTCCTGTGTTAATTCAGGCTCCAGAGGTCCTTGTGTACCCAAAAGGAGTTCGTGCTCACTGCCTGGGATCCCTGCTCGTGGCAATGGCTGTGCAGGCAGATGTGCCTTCCTATCAGTGCCACGCACAGGAGTGCGTTCCTTTGGGGATGTGTACGTGTGTGCATTAACTATCTGTGGACTGCCTTCCTGCATTAGGCTTTATTTGTGCTTGACCAGTTTGTGAAGAAGCAAAGGAGCAAGAGGAGGGAAGCTGGGCAGGGAGGATGGGAGGCGGGATGTCTGGAGAAGGTGCTAACAGCCCTTGGCTGGCCCAGAACCACTTCCTCAGATCTCTGTTACACAGCATGCTCCTGGCGTTGCTATTTCAGTCTGAATGTCACCTATAAATTGGAGGCTCTTTCTCTGAAGGCTGCAAATAGAAGTGTCAGTAGATGATCTTTGATTTATAGGGAAGCTCAGCAGAAAGCCTGGCATGTCCATTTTCCAGCCACGAAACTCAAAGTGTTCCAAGGATCACACAGGGATACTTTGCTTTTCCTATACCTTTCGTCAAGGGTTGGCAAGTCCCTCCCGGAGAGGGTGGGGAGAGGTCACACACGCAGATTCATCTCCCTAATCACTCTGTGCCTGCTGCTTTTTCAGATTTCTCCTCCTCTGCCACCCATCCCTGCCTCATGGATTTCAACCTGCTGGCGGACACAGAGGCTCGCAGCCCAACCTTGTCTCTCTCGGACTCTGGGACCCCTCAACACGAGCACAGCTGCAAAGGACAGGACCACAGCGGTGAGTGCGAGGCTCAAGGTGCCAGAGAGGTCCTGGCCTGTCCTTGCGGGTGGACCTGGGTGGGCAGTCGCTTGCAAGAGCTGGCTGCTGTTCTCCTGGGAACACACCGGACTTCTTGTACCATGAGCCAGCACAGTGCCATGGCAGCATGGCCATCCCAGTGAGCAGGGGGAAGGCATAGGGACACGTATCGCAATGACAGCGCTGTCCTGGTGATAGAAAGTGCCTGGCCGGGCTGCAGGAAGCCACTGCTGACAGAGGGTGCAGGCAGGAGTCAGGCAAGCGAGGTCACTGCCCAGCTGAGATTTTATTGTATTCACATAAACCAGGTCCCTGGAGCAGGAGAGCTCTCCCTGCAACATGGGAAGTCCCATCCAAGGAATGGAAGGCTATGTCTGGTTATAAATTACCCTTTTTAAAAAACCCTATTTAAATTTCTGAGTTTGAAACTTTCCATGCTATAGGTTAACCTTGGGCTGAACTTTCCAGGTTCAGGCAATAAGAAGGAAGAGAAATACTGTCTTGCCCCTGCTTTAATTGAAAAAGCCTGGTTGCTCCACAGTGGGCAGCGGGTTGCTCCTGTCCTGAGAAGGTCCCTCTGACCATTCCTGAATGCTGAACAAAGCCCGTACCTCCTGTATTCTTTATCAAGCCCTGAAGAAGAAACATCACCATTCACATCCGCTCAGAAATCACCTACCAAATGCTATGGCCTCCCCTGGATTTTGCATCTGTCCTGTGAGTGCTCCATCCCTCATTGCTCTGGATGCAGCAGGACAATGCAGAGCTGCCCCCCTAGCGCCAGCACGAGGGGAGGTGAGGGCTGGGGACAGCCTGCTGCTCCCTGCGTAAAGCCTCCAGGCTCACCCACATGCAAAAGCTAATAAACATAATGACGCAGGTTAACATTCCCCAGTGTAAGTATTGTGAAGCGAGTTATGCTGGGATAACTATGGTCAGAGAATCCACCCACCGAATTCCCCACTGCACGCGTACCTTAGTTGGGCACATCCCCAAGCTCAGCGGCTCCTTGTCAGCTGCTTTGGATGCACAGCGGTCATCTCCATCCAAGTGGCCTTCCGGATCGAGCCCACCCTGGCACACTGCAGAACTGCCAATTTAGGAGCTGACTTTTATTTCCATTAGGCATGAGCAGCTAATTCCAGCTATGACAACAGTCGTTTCATTGAGTGGGCGAATGTGCACGAGATATATTCCACACCCTATTTTGGGTTGACAATAAACGCTGGGTGCCTGGCTATGTCACTCCCCACTGTCTTAAATGGTCTAGAAATACAAACGGTTCTGGGAGGTGGGTGTTTGCCAGCACTACCTGCATGCAGAGGCTGGCAGCTTGTGCGTTTGCACCAGGGAGGCCAATGGCAGCCACACATCTCCAGTGCCAGGCAGAGCGTGTTGCCGAGGGCTGCCTGAGATGGGGTAGGGCTGTGCTTCTGGCACTTCTTGCATCCCTCCTCAGCTCCATTTCCTTCATCCGCAATGTGGGATCCTGAGGAAAGGAGCACAAACCTTCCTGTCTGGGCTCAGCTCTCAGAGGCCTCCTGGGATGGTGTGGAGTGGTTTGTGACACCCCCTTCTGTTAGGTTTCATCAGGCAGCAAAGGTCAGGTGGAGAGCAAGGATGAAGAGGGAGGTGGTGAGGAACTGCCCTGCATCTCCCTGAATTCTGCTCCTCAGTATGGATTCGGGGCACCCGCAGGGTCTGTCCTTCCCAGAGGGTCCCTTGTTTCCCTGTATTGCCACGCTTTTGATCCCCACTGCAATGCCCGAGCTCTGCGCCGTTTACAGAGGGTACTTTTCCCCTGCCTAGAGAAGATGCAGAAACGGAGATGACAGTCCCTATTAGCAGTGCTCAGGAAGAGCCACAGGTAGCAGGTACAGAGACAGAGGACAATAAGAGGAACATGTAGCTGCACAGATTTTTCCAGGCTCCAAGTCAGGATTCCCACATCTCCTTGGACTTCACGACATTTATGGGAAGTTCTACACCAAAAGGTATGGAGAAGACAAATACCAAAGCCAGATACCTGGTGAGCTCTTCCAACCAGATGCTACAGCTGGCCCATGAGCCAGTGGTATCTTCGCTCCGTTCTCTTTCCCTTTTGGTGTAGTTTCTTCCTGTGTGAAGAGGGGCGGTCCTGAGCAGGAGCTCCCGATCAGGGCACAGCCTCCTGCTTGCCAGCAACCCCTTCAGAAATCCACATTTGTCAGGGGCTCCTGTGGGAACGTGTCCCCTGTATGCATCAGGCTCTTAATTAACCCAGACTTAGCAGATGAACAACAAACCAAATGTTGTCCCTTCTTCTATACTGAGCCATTCCTAATAACTAGCTCAGATGTGGTGGCATCATTCCCCTTTTAATCTGTTTTAGAGATGTATAATGCAGGAATCTCCCTCTTCCAACACTGCCTTAGAACACTGAGCTAGAGAAATCAGATTTATCCCCTTGGAAGAACCACTATAAAACCAAAACAACACAAAATCCACATTAAGAGCATGATTCCAAGAGTTCTGCCGAATGTGGGATCCCCACGGGAATGTGGAGAGTGCCATAAGACCATAGCCATCTCCTGCTATTCCACATTTCAGGTCCTATAGCTTCTTGGGAACTTTCCAATGGGAAAGTTCTCATGCAGGTGCACCCTGGATGGAAATGGGAGCTCGTGCTGGCACTGGGAACAGGACGCAGCACCTACTCACCGAACACAACCGGCTTGTGCTCTGCTGCTGTGAGCCAACACATGGTAGAGGCCTCTTCAGCTGTCTCAGAGCAGTTCCCAATAGCCAGCTAGCTCTCTTTGCAGTTGCTTTCCTGCTGGCTGGTAGCATTAAACCTGCCACAGAAGTGGAGGCAGCTGGTGGGGACTCTGCATTGCTTTGGTCAACGCAGCGCATACCCATAGAAACAAACCTTTTCTGATTGCACTCAGGCTTTCCTCCATGAAGAGTGAGCATCTCTCCTGCACATGCTCTCCATGGCTCCAGCACTGCTCCCTCCAGAGGCAGGCAGGTGCAGGAAGGGTTTTCCCAGGAACAGCAGGGAGTGGTTTCTGAATTAGCCACCACCACAGGAACGAGCAGTGGCACCAGGTCCTAGGCCCTGGCTCCTTTAGGGCATCTGCCCTGCAGCAGAGCCCTTTCTCTGTCTCAGGTGCCTTTCAGCCTCTCTCTTTTCCATTTAGATTTATGGGGCATGTTTTTCCAGACCACATCCATCTGACTTGAGGAACCCTTTTTTTTTTCCTCATCCAGCTGTATTCCAGGTTACTATTTTCTTGCCTCTCTGCTTTTTAAGGAGCTATACAAGATACTTTCCGTGGTAGGATTTTCTAGACTTTGAATCCTTTTAAGCTACCTTCCACTTTAAAAAAAAAAATACAACCAAACAAAAATTATTTTAATCTGAATCTCGGCAAAGAGATGCCAGAATTTTTAAAGGTTCTTCTCCCAGATGGAAAAGTTTGGCAACTGTTTGCAGTAATTTCTACTTAGTTCAGCTGAGTATTTCCCACTGTAAAAGAACACCTCCCCTTCCTGCTGAAAACCTGGTTTTCAGTTAGAACTGCTTCGCCTTGCTTCTAGATCAGAGGAAGGAGGAGGTGAACATCAGAAATTATTTATTTTCACTGGAATAATTTTCTTCTATGGTGGCTTGTCTTGGTTCTTAGTAGAATTAAACATGAGCTGTAGCTTTCCTCCCTGTAGTTGTCCTCCTTAAATTGCCCAGGTGCTCAAATGTGACTTTTTCTTTTGATGGTGGAAAACATTTATATTTGCATTCTGCCCCCATTTGCAGGGCACCAACAGCTCCAGGAGGGGCTGTGGCACAGGGAAATGCCTGGCTGCCCACCTCCAGTCACAGCAGCCCAAAGCTTAGATTTAAGGCCTGGACTTAGTGCCTAGCAGGAGGCTGAGCTGTACTTTTCAGTTAGATACCAGTGGGAATGCTGGAGAGTTTCAAGATGTTCACTTAAGGGGCAACAAAATGAAAATGCTGCTTCTAGGAGAGGGATCTCTGAGTGAGGAGTAGGGAAGGGGCAGAAGAACAGGGAGATGCGGAGTATTTCATTGTAAGGTCTAAGAAAGGCCTTTTCCTACTTTTTAAAAATAAAAATACATACACCCAAGTAAGAAGGTCGAGGAATAAGAAGGTAGGAAGGATAAAAATTTTTGCTTCTCAGGTGTAGTTAGTTTAAGAACCTCAACTTGCTATCATTGCCAATTTGCCTTTTCCCAGTACTTGTCCACGAAAACACTAATGGATCTTTTGCTGTCTCATAAGTGGCAGTTTCCTTTCAGTTTTTATAAAGGGCACCTTAGGCAGAGAACTTTAAGCAGAATAGGAAACTGCTGGCCTAGATAAGTTCTGCCACTATATCACCCATCTTAACTGCAACAAATGAAAACCAGAGGTTGGAAGTCTAGAAAATCGAAATCCATTCACTTGGAAGCTGACATCTATTGGAGCAGTTAAACAAGAGCAAGCCGTGCTGCATCAAGGGGCTGTTGTTTTGGTGCAGGGTGGATGCCTGCTCACAAGGGCAAGGGAGGGAGATGGGACCACTCCTGCGGGTACAGCTGGAGCTGCTGGTGACCGCAGCAGAGGGGAACCTCACTGAGGGTGCACTGGTTGCCCTAAGGACAGGCTCTCCAAATGCATCCAAGCCCCCAAGTTAACTCGGGGGATCTCTCCCATCTTTCTGTTTCTTGCACAGACACTGAGAAGTCCCAGCAAAACCAGACGGATGACTCCAACCCTGAGGACGGGTCACTCAAGAAGAAGCAGCGGAGGCAGAGGACGCACTTCACCAGCCAGCAGCTCCAGGAGCTGGAAGCCACTTTCCAGAGAAACCGTTACCCAGACATGAGTACCAGGGAGGAGATTGCAGTCTGGACCAACCTGACGGAAGCACGAGTCCGGGTAGGACTGCAGCCCCCACATCTTCCCAGGCCTGAGCTTGTGGGGAAGAAGCTGGCTGTGATACAAACCACCAAGCTGTCCCCAAATCAAGAAATTAGGGGCACTAGAAGATTTCCCTGTCTTGAAAACACCTCACCAGGCTCTGCGCCTGAGATTGGACACATCCAGCCACACACGTACCCCCATGCTGGTGGTTCCTTCCCAGCCAGTGCCACCTTGCAATGACACAGGGAGATGCAAAGCCCAGGATCTGCCACACAGAGCCCCACCAGCCGGCTGCCTTGACCCAGCAGACCCCTTCCTTTCAGTGCCATTGTCCCCCAGCCTTGCCCTTGCTGGAGGGCACTCTCTGGGGTTCCCAAAGCACTGTGCAGTCACAGGCATAGTGTGGCAGGGCTCCAGCTGGAATGAGAGCTTCTCTCTGCTACTAGAAATATGAGTTAGCAGCATCATGAATAGCCTTCCAGCAGCTTCCGTGCTCTAGGAAGTTATATTGTTTGAGTCCCTCCAATGCTAATAGATTTTTCCTGTTAGAAGACAGACTTCTAACACCCCACCCCAAGCTAGTCCTGAGGTGAAGTCAAAACAAGAGAGGTTATTTCCTCCACTCAGCAGATCTCAAACTGCATCCCCCAAATGCTTTGCTCCTAAGTCACACAATCCCAGCCCTTCCTCCAGGGCTGTGGTCATTTGAAAATACAGAGAGTATTTTCCTACCTTTTCCCCATGTAAAGGGCATCCATTTGTTGAAAGAGGTGGGTTATTCTATGTATTGTAAAATGGCGGTGGTTGGGTTTTGATCCAGCTGGTGATTCTTGCTGGGAAGTGACCCTGCAGCCTAGACATCTTGCTGCAACCTGTTTGTGATGCTCAGCCTCCCAGCCCCCTGGGAGCATCCCCAACCCTTCAACAGCTCTCACCTTCTTGGACAAAGAGACCAGGGCAAGGCTCCTTGCAGGGACAGCCCAGAGCAATTCCCATCCCCTCCCTTCTCTTTCTCTCGTAGGTCTGGTTCAAAAATCGCAGAGCTAAGTGGAGGAAACGGGAGAGGAACCAACAGGCTGAACTGTGCAAGAACAGCTTCGGAGCCCAGTTCAATGGACTAATGCAGCCTTACGACGACATGTATTCCAGCTATTCCTACAACAACTGGGCCACCAAAGGGCTTGCCACAAGCCCACTCTCGGCCAAGAGCTTCCCGTTCTTCAACTCAATGAATGTCAGTCCCCTCTCCTCCCAGCCCATGTTCTCCCCACCCAGCTCCATCGCCTCGATGACCATGCCTTCATCCATGGTCCCTTCCGCAGTGACTGGAGTACCAGCATCCAGCCTCAACAATCTGGGAAACATCAACAACCTGAACAGCCCAAGCCTCAACTCTGCTGTCTCATCCAGTGCCTGTCCTTACGCCTCAACAGCCAGCCCCTACATGTACAGGGACACATGCAACTCCAGCCTGGCCAGCCTGCGGCTGAAGGCCAAGCAGCACGCTAACTTCACCTACCCGGCGGTGCAGACGGCAGCTTCCAATCTGAGCCCTTGCCAATATGCTGTGGACAGGCCTGTATGAAAGGCTGCCGTCCGACAACCAGGGACTTGACCTTAGCCTGACAGAAGGAGACCTTTAGCCCTACAACAGAATATGTCTTGCAGAGAATGAGAGTGAATGCAAGAGAGAGCAAGAGAGCGCGAGCAGGCAGCAAGCAGGCAGATGGACCTCTATGAAGATTTGTCTAACTATCGTATGGTGAATTTTGACTGTCTTTCCCCTCCCAAGCCCCTTCTTCTCTTGCCCACCAAACCTCCTTCTTCCTCATGGTAAAGAAACCAAAACAGTCTACTGGAAGCCCCATGGTGAAATAGGAGCCCTGACATTTGGGTGCTTGACCCATGGGCAGCAGAACCAAGTGTGTTTCAATCTGCTCCTCTGATCCCCCACCTTATAGTGAGAGCTCCCCAAATCCCCGGAACAGCACAGGCAGCTGGACACCACCCCTACAGGGAACGGCCAGGGACAGGGCTATGCGGGGCCACTGTTTGGTGCTCAGCTGAGCCCTTCTCCCTGCAGACATGTGAGATTTCAGTTAAAGATGTTTTGCCTACCTATTTATCACACAACCTTGTCTGAATCGATTGGCATCTCTCTTTATAATGCATATATACACATGGCTCTTCAGACTTGAAGCCTTTAGGATTGGGGAGTTGTAAGGATATAAAATATGTGTGTGTATATATATCTTATATATATACAAATACATATATAGACATTAAAGTATGCTTTTTTGTTTTGTACATGAGATAACCTACAAAGTAGACCTTAAAACCAAAAGCCCCATAAAGCAAGCACATCCAACGAAGCAGCATCCTGCCCATCATGCTTTCCTGCTTCAGTCTTTTCCAGTCAGATGGGAACACCTTTGCAAGTGTACATCCAAAGCATCCCCTTTTGCAACAATCATCTCCCCCTCACACATCTCTTTCCCTTCCCCAAGTCCCATTTCAAAAACAGATAATAAAATAAAAGTTGGCACAATTCCTTTAAGGCTTCTGCCTGTCTGGTTATTGAGAGCATGAGCCTGTGTCTGAGGACTCAGAAATCAAGCGCCAGCAGCCTCGGCAAGACCATCTTTGGGATTGCCAGCATGAGGCAGCCCAAGTCAGACCAGGGGTTTGAGGTTTGGAGGAGCCATCACTGTTTGTCACTTACAAATTAAACACCTGGCTCCTCAGGACAGTAAAGACCTGTTGGCACAGTATGAAAGAGAGAACAAGTCCCCTCCCTGCTTGCTGTGAACATGCACCCACTGCAGCAGGAAGGTTGAGCCTCTCTCAGTGCCATACTCCCTGCCACGGCAGATGGGGCCAGTGCCTTTGGGTCCTGGTAAGCCAGGGGTAGAGGAGCCCCTCCAGGCACTGCTGCTCCAAAAAGCATTCCCCAGGAGAAAGGCCAGCTGCAGCCACCTGCCTTGCTAGCCTTCCCCTGCACAGTTTCTGTTGGGAAAGCTGTAAGACAGAGCTAGCTCTCCTGAGATGTACATGCACCTGATGCTTCAGCCAATGCAGCAGGTTCCTCCAAGGGCTCAGGGAAGCTCCACATGTAGTAGGGGAGCAGGACGTCTCTATGCAGTGCAGCCTCCTTTCCCTTCATTGGGCACATGTTCCAAGGGGAAAACACAACCCTAAAATTTTACTTTTCTCTTAGAAAACAACCAAACCAAACCCACATAAACCACAGCAAACTGTCTTACTTGGATGAATGGGACCGGGAAGCCTGGCACAAACCAGGTTTCTGCAATGCTGTTAGCATGCAGAGAGGAAGCAAGTTCTTTGCTAAGGATTCTCACTAGGACACAGTAAGAGTTCCTTCACAAGCAAAGCATATGAACCATTCAGTCTTTGCCAAAGCCTATTCCAGTGGGAGCTGCTGCTGCTGCTGAAGCAGCATAGGTGAGCGGATGCTGAAAGCCATCACAGAAGTCAGCCCAACTTCACTGTAACAAAATTGTGCTTTGCTCTGCACTAATCCAAAATGAGAGAGCCAAGTCACCCTGCACTGAAACAGCTACCGCTGGAAGCACAACCCTATCTACGACGTCCACTCAAAGATCAAACATAAACGTCAAAAACATACACATAACATATCCAAGACAACAGCATTCATTGTAACCTGAATCCTACCTTGCCTCCGGGTGCCACTGCTGCTGAGGTCACTTCAGTGGTTAGCCTCCTTTCTGTGCTGGTGCCTCCATCCAGCAGCCTTCCTGCCAAACACACACACTGCCATCTCTGCAATAGCTCTTCCCCCTAAGGGAAAAACAAAGGGCCTGAGCTTCTCTTTAATTTCCTCTACTGAACCTGACTCAGCTGAGTCCAACTCTTCTCCCTGTTAACCTGCACCAGGTGGTGCCACAATCCTCTTCTACTCCTTGATGAAGGGGCTGAACTCTTTACACAGCTAGTCCTTCCCCTACATCCTTTCCAAACACCGTGCCCCTCTACCCCACACTGATCTCAAGTGCAGTTGGGAACACAGCAAAAACAGAACAGGCATCTCTCATAAAGGTACAGCTTTGCCTGGAGAAGAATTGGAGACCCATTTTCCCTTTCACTTGGATGATGTGTCTATGGAGGGAAAGAAAAGCCTCCTTTCTCCCCAGCTGAAGCAAAGAGCAACGTGGGGTCCTCCTTCCCTTTTAACTTGCTCTAGTAGCTGTGCTTTGCCTTGAGTAGTTTCTGTGCAGCTTTTGGTTGTTCTCCATGTTGTTATGATGCTTGTGAAGATCCTCTACTTGTCCCACAGAGAAGATGAAGTTCAGGTGGGGTAGGAGTGTAGAAGGCTGGCTGCAGCTGACTGTTGCAGAATTCAGACAATAAAACATATGCCCAAACATACAGAGCAGAAGGCCAACTCCAGCATATGTTTTTTCCTCCTAGCCGCTATGACGCAGGTGCCTTTCTTGGGAGGTGGAACAGAAAACAAGGAGGGTAAAACCCAGCAATCAGAGCTGCAGAAAGAGCTTGAGGAGACCCCATCCCCAGTGCAGTGCTGGGTAACCTTGAGCTGGCCTGGAGCTGCAGTGAGCTTGGTGCTTCACAGGTCTGCTCACACATAGTCACCCCCTGGCACCAGTCACCAGAACCTGTGACACCATGGTCTCTGCTAGAGGGACTCTCAACTATTTGGCCATTAGAGGGGAGCAAAAGCCTGCAAAAGTGCAGGGAGGCATCACTCGCTGAGCAGAACCCTTCGTTCCCCAAAGCAAGAGCAGGCGGAAGGCTGGCTGTGCTCCTTTCTGTGACTCCTGAACTCCTAGCTGTCCTCCCCAGGAGAAGCAGGGCCCTCAGGCCAAGGGAGAAGAGAGGATCCCCTGCTCCTTGCGAGCAGTCCATCTTCAGCTTCCTCAGCCTCAGGTTAGCTGAATTGCATTGCAAGAGTCATCCAAACAGTATGATACAGACAGTTTAGGGTTTAACATCTGCACAATACCAGAGGAAACAGTCCTTACTTGCAGCTCTCAGACTGGCATTTGACTAGCACTCATGAGACACAGCTCAGCAATAACATCTCTTCTTTAGTCTGTCAAGATAAAGCCATAAGCAGCAGCTTTTGTGCCTGTGTCAGACCCTCGCTGTACAGCGTTTGGGCATGGTCCTTCTGAAGGATGTGTGTGATGATCGAAAAGTTGGGCATTCAAGAATAATTTTGCAAAGAGCTAGCCAAAGTAGTGTCCCTCAATGCATAAATACTCTAAAAGATGGCTTCTGAGGAACACACTGGGTGGGATTGCCTTTCGTCTGCCAGGCGAGACAGCGTTTCCCAAACAGGACAAAACGGGTGGGCTACTTGGCATCCTTACTAGTGCTCCAAGTTATTTCTTGCTCTCTGACCTAGTTGCTCTTAGTACTATGAAACAACTCTGAAGGTAAAATAACATAAGAGATAGCTAACGTCCTAAGAGTTAAACAAAAGGACGGTGACAACAAGAGCTATTAACCTAAGGATGTCACAACTGCAATCACCCTTCAAATGAATGCTATCACGGCTCTAAGCTAAGGGTTACAAATCCCATATGAAACACCAATGATGAAAATCACCTCTAAGGAGCTCTCTTGTTGGTTTTGTAGTAGCATGTACAATTTACAAAACCTTTTGTCCTTCAAAGCCTGTAAGTAGGCTCACTTGTGTTTAGAAACAGCAATTTAGACAAATGCATTATGTGAGCAAGCTGGGATTTTGCCTAGAGTTGCTATGTATTCAAACTTTGTTCTGAAAACAATAGTTGAATACATATGCAGAAGCTGGAGAACTTGAAATTAGCAGAGAATTTGTCAATTTAATTCATCAGTGTCTGTTTTCACAGTTGAAAATTTAGAGGCTGAAGGAGGCCAGTCTGACCACCTAACAAGTTCTTGAACAAATGCATGTACAAAAATCCTGTTGAAGGACTTCTGATGAAGATCAACAGTGTCCTTTAAACAACCTGATCAGCTACATCTTTATCACAGAAGTCTCAAGGCTCAGACTTAATTTAAAGATCATCTACAAGCATTCATGCATGCACCTATTTGTGTTTTTGGAACTCCTAGTTAAAGAGGGATTTTGTACAAAACACATCCAGAATTTCTCAGCCAAAACAGGTCTGGTGCTTTAAACAAGAGTAAAATAAACCCCAACACAATAACAACATTATTGCACTAACCAAATTGCCATAATGAGCTGTTGCCTATCCCGGTTATGGTGTGTAAAAGCTGTCCACCCTGCATTTTCAAACATGCAAAGCACTTTGTCCTTTGCTAAGCCAAATGGAATAGCCTCAGGGTCATTTACACAACCAGACCTTGCTGATAGCTCTATGTCAGCACCTCTCCCCTTCGTCATCCTCCTGCTCCAAAGCCTGATCTTCTGCACTAATAGTTAGCAGAAGCTACACCAACACCAGGCACACTCAAAACATGTGCTGCAGTTGTTTTTTCAGCTCCTCCCAAGTTTCTAACCCAGTTCCTACAGGCAAGGAAAGGATGGCCTATTTGACTCAGAGCATCTAAGGCTGAATGAGAAAGCAGCTTTGCATCCAGAGCAACAAGAGCATGCTCCTGAAGGCCACCTCAGCCAGACCTGGGAAAAGAAAGGGGGTGTTTTTGCTGTTAGGCAGCTGCAGAGCACACAGGTTCATGCATGGCTTGAAGGGCTCTTCTCCCCACTGGCTACAGCCCTGTGGTACTTGTAATTTCCAACCCCAGCCATGCTGCTTGCAGTTAATTATTTCAGACTTCCTCTGAGATGCCTCCAGGCCCGATCCTAATTCAGCAATTTTTTTTTACTCTCCATAGTTACTCTTGGCTTTGTTCATACATCTCCTGCTAAAACACGTCTTTAGCACCATCCCTCACTCTGCTGATCCAGAGGGCAAGTGCAAGAGAAAAGAGAGCAAAGCAATTGTCATGGCTTAACCCAAGCTAGCAATACAACCACGACAGCCACTCACCTTTTACCAATCTCTGACTTTTGTTCTTGCTGGAGCTCTTAGCTTCTTGTCAGTTTAGTTTTAAAGAAAATTAACCGTTCATCCCTTCTTCTCAGCTGGTTTAGATTTTAAAGAGACTGGCCTTATACAGCAGTCCATGCACTTCATTGGTGGGTTCAGGGCATAGCCATTACTGTTTCCCTGCCTAGAGTCCAAAATCCAACATTACCACTGCTTAAACGGATAGATCACCTCACCCAAAGCTTTGTACAAAGAGCACTGAAGTTTAACTCCAGTCAAAATCTTTGTTGAAATCCTATCATTGAGACTACAGCACTGAGTTTGCCACTTGCAGAGCATGCAATGTTTCTATTTTTTTCTCTTTTTTTTTAAGATGAATAGGATAAGCTGTGTTGCTTTCAAGAATGGTTTAGCTATTATTCTATTGCTTGACATACTTTTCTAAGAGCAGACAAAAGATATATGAGGCTGACCTTACCCTAATGAGCACTACCGTTTGGTTTTCAGTAACTCCTCCAAGCTTCCTTGTTCTCTCATGTTTCATAAAAACAGTCATCCTATTTCCTTTGAACTACCACTAAATGGTACACTTTGAGCACACTCACCTCTTCACAACCAAGCTGGGTCAGTCTAGTCTTCTGCGATTACCAATAACATAACAAAAAAAGCCAAACCAAACCTAGCAACCAAACCAAACCAAACCTCAGCTCTACAAAGCTATTTACTGAGATTGCTGAGTTTTATGTCAGCATATGATTCAGTCTCAGAAGAGCTTGCCTTACAGGAACACACATAACTGAATTCAAAGGAGATGGGGATTAGGTTAGCCAACAGCATCACTACAAATTTATCATTAAATAAGTCGAAAGTTTTCCTTAGGAAGATTACTACGTAGCCTTTGCTACTATGGACACCACCAAGGGTAGCTGTAAAAAGCTGAAGGAGAACTAGCCCTGGCTACATCCTACCTAGAGTCTTTTATAGCAGCAGGTAGAGTGGCCCTGCTAGGGAGAAACAGGCTAAGCTGGAGGGAACAGGGTGGTTATAGGTTTCAGGAGCTGTGCAACTCCACCTGCAATGTGGAAGCATCAGAGGAAGGCATTGCCCGTGATCTCAGGGGCATCAAAGATGTGCATGGAGACCAGGAGGGAGAGGTCCATGGGCCACCCTGTCCCGTTGAGGGCAGTGGCTGGGGCTGAGACATGCACAGGTCCCTACATCAGCCAAAGAGAAGGGGTTCCTGGCACAGAAGTGCTCTTTGCTCATTGTCATTTAATGGCGGGGTCAGTGAAAATCGTCTTCAAGGAGCCTGTTCTCCTTCAGGCTTTTCTCTCACAGCCGGAGCAATTCACACTCGCCTGCAGAGGGAGACAGCTCCTCTTTATTAGCCAAATCTTGTTGACACAGTTTGGTACCATGCTGGAAAAAACAGCAGCAGAGCTGATGTGGCCGTGTTTCGGCCAACGAAGCGGGTCTCTGGCAGGGATGCTGCCAGGGGGACATGCGAGGATGCTCCCGCATACAAAAGCGCTGCGCATGAAGCAGCAGTAGCTTATTAGCTGTTTGCAAAGTCCTGCAGGAGAGCAGCATTTGAGGCTGTGCCAGGCCCTCCTGTGTGCTCCGCAGTGATACAGCCACAGACGCTTGGCTAAGGGAGGGGTCGCAACAGGAGCGGTGTGCGTGGCTTCACCCCTTCCCTGTCCCCAGCCAGGACCAGCTCCCAGCAGAGGTGCTGCTTCCAGCCCAGGGTTTTGGCAGAGCTGCATGGCCATCACCTGGAAAACTCACTCATATGCAAACCCAGGGTGTCTCAAACACCAGGCTGGCTCCTGCTTGCAGGGCTGTTGTGCCTCACACGTCAAGCAGGTTTGCAAGGAGCTGCTGGGGCTGGGTGAACCTGAAAAGCTGGCTCATGTGCACCCCGAATGCCTCCCTGCCTGCAGAGCCTCGCGGGGCCCTCACAGGGAGTTCTGCACACAGTAACAAGGCTGCTGGTGTTTTGGCATCCCACTCAGGCTCCTCTTTGCCTTGCCAAGAGCAAGACAGAGGGGAAAAGGCAGCTTTGCACTGCTCAGGGCTCACCTGGGGTTGCAGGTCCTGGGTGAGGCTTCTTCAGCCCTCGGGAGAGTATTGACTCATGTCCTGCTTTTCCTTGGGTGGTGGTGGTGGGGGAAAGGCTTGTTCACTGCTTGTTGCCTCATAAACTATGGTTTTAATTTCTTAAGTTACACCACAGCCCCACCTGCCCACCTCATTGCCTATGACAGGGGAGGGCACATGGTAACTGAGAGGCACCTTGCCCAGGAATCAGGTATCAAGCCAAAGGCAGAGCTGCCTGAAGGATAAAACTCACCTACAGGCCTTCTCCCACCATGGCTTTTAGTGTGTGCGACAGGCTACTTGTTATTCATAATTGAAATGAATAACTAGCTTCAGGCTTTGTTATACTTTCCTTCTGTATTCAATACTGAAAGAAAAACGAAGACAAAAGTAAAGAGAGACAGCTATGTGTTTAGTAGGAAGAGAGTAGAGAGGATGGGAATAATGCTGAAAAAGCTAGAGGAGCCCTCATCTTTAATGAGTATATCCAAATACTTCCAGAACCTGCATCCCCTGCCCCCCGACTCAAATAATGGTTCCTGGCAGTTTCTAAGCCTATACAGAGCTTTTGCTGGGGAAGATCCTTTTCACTTCAGGGATGCTTTTTGAACGTCCACTTCTTACAGGATCCTTGGGCAGCTTTGTGCTTTAGTCCGTTAAAAGTAGTTCTCGTCAAGTTGTTGCATCATTTTTTAATACACTATGTATAATTTGACTCCCTGGATAGACATGCCTCCTAACTCTGCTCTGTATTTGGAAATGAAAGTAGTCACGAAAATCTTGAGGAGTTACAGACGTATCTAACAGGAGACAATATCCCAATGCTGCACGTGGTGCTGGCTTGAACTTCTTTCTGAAATTGTGAACAGCAAGAAGGCAGCATCCTCAGTAAGTCAGAAAACAGACTCACTTTTTTGTAAGCCCACATAGGCTCCTTGAGTTTCAAACATTTCTCTCTGCCTTTTTACTTGGAAGAAAAAGAAGCCGCAGGTCTCTGGCCCCATCAGCCCGTAGTGCCCCTATTTCCTCTGCAGTGCCAGCACTAGTGATCCGCATCTGGCCTGGAGGATTTTCCTGGGCGAGGCTGATGCTGGTACCCTCTCCTGCAGCTCCTCTGAGGCCAGAGACAGCTGCTGTGGGGAATAAACTGAAGGAGCCTGCAGCGGACAACAAAAGCAATTTTTTAGCACAAAAACAAAAAGGAGGAATTGTGGGAAGCTATGGTGGGTCTGTGGATTCCCTGAGAGAGGGTATGGGAACAGAGATCAGCCTTGAAGATAATAAGGTGTACCCAAGAGAGAGAAGGTAGTAAGAGAGTAACATTGATGATAGCAAAATTAGCCAATATGTTACTATTGCAGCCTGTAACCAATAGCAAAAAGACACCTGAGCTGGTAAAGACTGTATAAAAAAGCATTTGTGGCAATAAATGGAGACTGCTATTTGTGCATAAGAACTTGGTCTATGTCATTTGTCCATCTCAACTGCAACAGGAGCCCCTCACCTCCAGCGTGTTTTGCCACATGGCTGGGCTGTTGGGGAAGGAAAGAAGCCATGCAGCTGGAGCACCAGTTTGCAAATAGGGTGCATTTGTCCTCTTGCTCCTTTTTGTTCTAAGTTCAAAGCAAACTAACTCCGTCACCAAGCCACAAGCTTCCTGACTCTCTATATTCAGCCTAATCTAAGTAGCCAACCTCTCACATAGGCAGCAGAGATGATCTCCCTCTTTCACCCCAGCAATTACAAAGAACTGAGTAAAGTTCCCCATCTCTACCCCCTTGTCCATAGTCACCTGCCAGGAGATGACAACGAAGCCACCATAGGGCAGCTGGCAACAGGCAGACACGCTATAAAACTTGTACCAATACATTTTCCCCCAAAAAACCCTAAAATCACATAAACCTCTAAATTTCAACTCACGGGCAGAAAAAGTACCAGATATCCAGCTTCTACTACTTATCTAAAATCCCTGCTTTTCCCCTATTGCTTACTTCTTAGCAGCTCACCTTGCTTTGATCTCCCCCAGCTCCCTGTTGGAGACAATTAGACTCCACATCCTCAGCTCAGACAGCACAAAGCCACATAGGGCTGCTACAGAGCAAGACTGATGGGTTGCAGTGCCCACTGCTGACCACAGCCAGGCTTGGGCATCCCAGGAGAGACAGCAAGAAACTCCAGGAAGAACAGCTTCTGCAGTGGGATCGTTACAGGTCCCAGCTTAGGTCTGTAGGTTCTTCTCAGCCATCCCTGGTAGCAAATAGGATTCTCAAACAACACCTACTTTACTGCAACCCCTCTGCAAGCCATGAGGGTTGGGGAGGGAAGGCAGCGCTGCTGGGACTCAAAGGAGCCACTGAGTCAGAGCTGGATGCTGCCCCAACCCAGAGCATCCCAGGAGCCCAACCAAACTGCGGTTCACTAGGCTGCACATGGCAATGTGCCTTTCATCTGGAAAGAGAACCATGTGCAACAAGAGCAAGCAGAGCCTGGAAACACCAGTGAGGGCAGCTGTGGCAACGAGGTCACTCTGCAGCTGGTGCCAGCACTGTGATGGCCCCATCTGAACGGACAGGGTGGAGCCCTTGACCCTCAGTGTAGGGCATTGCCATTTGGACCATCAGTCAATGCTGCAGGTGAATTGTGTAATCACACCCAAGCATGGATTTGCCTTAGAACCCAGGGTGAGTAGAAGCATACGGGCATCACTCCATATAATGTCCCCAAGGCGGGGCAACAGTATGCCTGTTCACATTGAAATGAGCCAGTGTTTCTGTTTCCTTCAGAAAGAGCCAAGCTTGTTTGTTCCATAAATGTGCTGTACGGCCTACCGCCTATAACCAGCTCTCCAAGCTACTGGCTGCTCTTCTTGTGGTCCTGGCACTCATACCTGTTACAAATTCTTATTTTATCAGAGGTTTGGAGACTCCATGGGCACGGGTGCATGTCACATGCTGGCAGAGGAGGGAAGGAACAGCTGAAACCCTGTGGGAAGACCAAAATGAGTTGCTGACAAAGGTTCATAGGGATCCAGAGGTACATGGAAACCACAAAAGCAGTGACAAAAAAAAGTGCTTTAATCTTGCTTGAACAACATCCTGAGAGAACTGCCACAAAGGGGAAAGAATATAACTTTATTTAAAAAAAATAATAATTTAGCTCAAACACAAACAGGATTGCAGAGGGTTGGTGGAAGCACAAAGAACAATGTTTACCCGTGGAATTTAAAGACCAATTTCATTCTCTTGTAGATGATAGTTCCAGTGCCTTTCCCTGTCCACAGCTCTACATCAGGTCCTTACCTGCACATAAAGGAATCCTGACTCCCAGGGCTCTTGGTAACAAAGCAGAGGAGAAACCATGTCTGCCACACATGAAAAGCTACTCCTGCCTCCAGAGCCTCCCCAGAGATCCAAAAAGCCAGAACAACAACATCAGCATCTAAACCAACGTGTAACAGAAAGGGAACAACTTGCACTCCTCCCTGGAAGTCTACCTACCCATGCCCCATTCCCAGCGTCCTGGCCAAATGCTTCCACCCATGCCTGAATTCGCATCCCCGCCCACAGGTACTGTACACAGAGGTGTGCACGCAGGACTTGGCAATACTCCTCCCTCCCCCCTCTACTCATCCAGACCTGCTGATCTTTCACTTCTCTCCATGCCTGCGTGCCGTACATTTCTTGGCACAGCAGCAGTTCGTTTCACAGTGATGGATGGGATGTGCCCTGCAACATGCTGAGCCACTACTGCAATTTCTTCTCTTCTGTGAAGTGGCCTTTCACGCAATTGCCATTCTGATGTACGGGGCTGGCCCCCTTCCTTCTGCACCACACCACAGATTTGTAGAGGACAAATCCAATACCAGCCAGGCACAACACGAGAAGAGTCAAGATGTCCAGGCAGAAGTACTCATACAAGGAGAGGTCGTAGACAGCAGGGCGAAGATATGGTGCCCCATCGTGACGAAGGATGTACTCCAGCCAATACACTGTCCTGTTGAGAGCATGCATCGGTCTGTCCAGGTGCAGAGCTGAGATGAGCTTCGCTGCTTTTCTGTAGCTGCAAAGGAAGAAGACAAGAAGTTACCCTTTGGACAGGAGCTTCATAGCTGGGAAGTGGTCTGCGGGGTTCAGGAGTGCTTTCAAGTCCCAAGTGATACCTTGGGAGAGTGGCAAATTTCTTCCACAATTCCCTTCATCTATGCCTCTGAAAGCCACTCTGGTGGCAATCTTTAGCCACAGCAGCACAAGGCAGAGTGCATTTTACTTTGTGTTTTGTTAACAAGACTAGCAGTTCAGCTCTCAAGTGCCTGTTCAGTGGGTTCATGTGGATTTTTGCTTTTTTTGAGGGGAGCTTGCACCCAAAGACCTCACCCAGCATCAAGCAGCACATGCACACTTGATGACTGGCCAAATCCTTCAAGGTACTAAGCTGCAGCACTTCAACAACTTATATCGAGGTCTGTAGTTGAGAGCTCCTACTAGGTAACAAAAATGCTCGGACAGCATTGCAAACACCAGCAGTTGCACATGTCCTGGTAGAAAGTGGGAGCTCTGTGTGTCTGTGCTGCAGCAGATCTAGAAAGCGCAGAGTATCTGGTTGTCAAAAGGAACAGATGGAGCATTACCTGCAGTGCACTCTCTGTGCTATTACTAAAGAAAGCTGTTTGGACAAGAGCAGGGAGCTCCCAAGGTGAGGTTATGATCCCACTTACACCAATGACAGGCTGGCATCACAAGGAAAAGAGTTTTTTTTCTCAGAAAGCTTTCTAAGAAAATTGCAGCCAAACAGATCACACTCTCTTAACAGCAAATGCTAGAGTACCTTCTCCCAGACAGCATCTCAAGATTTCAAGGCACTAACACATCTGGGCAGCTGAACAATGCTTGCAAGTCTGCTTGGTCCAAAAGCTACCACAGGCCACGTAGGGTCAACACAAAGACACTCTGGTCCCTACATACAGTCTGCATCAAGGAAGAGCTCAATGCTTTCAGATGCCTCACCTGGGGTCAGAAATAACTGTGGTGACAGCCTGGTAAAGATCCTCTTCTTTTACTCTGCTCCAGTCCATGAGGATACCCATGCCCTTTGCCTGCACTCTGGTCATGATGTCAAACTGGTCCCCATAGAAAGGAAATCCCACCACTGGCACACCGTGATAAATTGCCTCAAATACACCGTTCATCCCACAGTGGCTGACGAAGGCTTTCACATTGGGATGGCCTGCAGGCGAAGAAATGGCAGTGGGTCAGTGCCTTCTACACTGAAACATGGTTACTGGTGGCTTCCTCAACAGACAGTGTTAATGTATGCTTAGGGAAAAACAGGCATGCTGAGCAGAGAGGATGTTACCCTTTGGGAACACACCTGGCTTTTGACAGCCCAAAACTTGTCGAGTAGCACTTGGAGGAGGAGGGAGATAGGGGCCAAGATGCAGCTTCAAGCAGGTGTTAGGTGAGAATCGTGTTTTGTACAGATTAAGCTTGCAACAAGCAACAGACTTAGACCCACACAGGTGCTGTTGTCCTTGAATGCCTTTGCTGTGGTTTGGGCTAAACTCCAGGGACATTGTTAGCGGCACAAACATACACGCAGAGCCCAGCCTTACCTAGCAGGTCGTTCTGGGGCAGCCACCCCATCATCAGCGTATTCTCACCCAGGTTTTTCGGCTTCTGTCCAAAGTATCTGTGGCAGGAGATAAAGGAAGAGGGGAAAAGGGGAAAAGAAACACACAGAGAACAATTATAAATTTGATCAGAAGTTGGAAAACAGATTCTATGTTTCAAGATTAATCACCCCTCAACATTAATTTAAAAGGAAGCCCATTCCCTCCTCACCTCCACACCACTCTCTGCGGGAGGCGAGCGAACGCACCAGCCATCTTCTCCACCAAGTCATTGGGAAGAGCTCGGATCCCGATGCCAAAGGAGACAACAACGACACCCGCGTCTGCTGCTTCCACCCAGAGACGCAGACCCTGTGGGCAAAACACACACAGCTGTCTTGAAGTCTTGTTGGAGGAAGTCCCTTCCTACTGTTGCCTCTGCCACTAAAAAGTTGTCTACAGAGAGGATGAATCCAAATCCATCTACAACACACAGGTGACAAACTCCAAAACCACTGTGATTCCTGCACCCAGCCAGGCAGAAATTACTTGAGCACCTGCTGGGCTTGGGAGGTTTCGGGGAGGTGATAAAAATTTGTGTTTCATAGCACCATCTCCTGCTTTGGAGGTAAGATTACTCTTTGGCATGGAGGGCTCTGAAAACATAGACAGGGGCCACACAGGAGCAGCTGGAGCAGAGAAGGAAATTGGAGTAAAAAGAGGAAGGCTGTTTTCCGCCATGACTGAGGCAGGAGGCCTGCCAGCATCTCCAGCTGTAGGCTGGTGTAAAACACAAAATAGCATGCAGAGCTGGGAACAACATCTTGCTGGAGATTCCCCAAAAACTCTCAAGAGTCAAAGGCTCCTGAAGGCGGCAGTAGGTTTTGCCATCTTGACAGGAGACTTCTACCCATCCTTGATAGCTACTTGCAGGTAGCAGATTTAGGGTTTGGTCACTGGGCAGAGAGGTAGCTACAGCTCCAGCAAAAACCACAGATGTTTGTCCTCTGGTTAGAGGTGACCTGTAATGCTGCATAAACAGGTGTGTATCTAGAACAGAGCCCGTGATTTTTTCAACCAGGGCCAGAAGGCTGCTGGAAGAAGAAATCAGCCACCACATGTGCTGTGGAGCAGACACAGACTATTTCCTTTTATGCCAGGCTAGGTTGATCCTATTTCTCATTATGGATTCTGTCCTGCTTGAAGTTTCCTATGTATCACAGTCAAGGAAGTTTCATAAAATCCATCTTTGAATACGAATACTTAATTGAAATAAACACCATAGAGGAATATGAAGGGAAAAAATAGTTCTTCCTATTACTAAAGGAGAAAAATAGGATGATTAATTCAGAATATCTTATTAATAGTAGTCTACAAGTTGGAGGGCCATACTACGGAAGAGTTACAAAGCACATTTTAGTGCTACTCTCAGGGGATATATGTCCTTTGCTGTATGCTTCAGAGACTCAAAATTTTTAAGCAGAAATGCTTAAAAAGCTCTAAAACAACCCAACAGCAAAGAATAAAGAAGTTTCTAACTGAGGGATTTTGATTTTGCCATTCTTTTGAGTTTCACATCCTTTGAGCAATACAACCACTAAAACTGCTGAAGAGAAAGTGCTAGTTTTACTTTTCTAAATAAAAGTACAATGACTCATAAAACAGATGATTATGTCATCCATTATAATTGTGTCTTAACACTTGACTTTAAGAAACAGCATTAAAGTTGGTAGGGAAGCATGGCTGACCACTGAAAGTTCTCACCATCTCTCAAATATGTATCCATATTTCACTGAGTCCTAATTAGAGGAAATCACAATCATAGTGTTTCAAATATGAGGAAATAAAACAACTTAATTATGTAACTCTGCTCCCGTTCAGATGGGAGATTCCTTAAGCTACACGTAGACCCACAGAGGCCCCCTCTCCTGCTGGCATCCCATAACCTGGACACACACACGCCTGCCAGCACGATGGCCACCTCCTACTGCAGGGCTGCGGACCTATCTCCATCACTTCCCTCAGGCACCCTGGGATCAGTTCTGGAAGCCATGAAGCACATGAATAATGCCGCAGAAAACAACTCCCTTCTTTATAAGGCAGGTGTGTACGTGGCCAGATTGGACCAAGCCAGTGTTTTGCAAGACCTGTGAGGCAGCGACTCTCTGACGCAGCTTTTGGAGCACCTACGTGCGTTGCTTTACCTGCATGCCCCGCCACATGGGAAAGGGTGATGTGCAGCCACACACATCTGGAGAACTTCTGTTCTAAAGCACCTGACCTCTCTTTTTCTTTTTACCTGGAAACAATTGGCACCCCAAAAATTGTCTTTATTAAAGCTGCCATCAGAGATCTTGACAGGCCTCTAATAATTTGAAACTTGAATCTTATCTCCATTTCAGTCCCATAGTTGGGACACCAGGACAACATGACTGCCTGAGTGTCATTATCCAGGTCTACTTCCCCTCAGTGTTTGTAAAAACAATAAGGCAATGGGAGGAATGATAGATAGATTCTGCTCTGTTCCAGTATTGTCTTCAGTTGTAGGCTTTAAGAGCTTGTTCCTCTGAATTTACTAGCGGGGATAGTGAGGTACAGGCCAGAGAAAGCCTCTGGGATAACTGGGGAGTCTTCCCTCTGGGCTGGACCTTCAGAAAAAGAGGATGATACACTTCAGTTTTGTACACTTTGGGATTCCATATTGAATTTGGTGAGGGACCAAGCACAACTGTCCTCTATCGGTTCTTAAGGCTATAAGCTCGAGGCCAGAAACACCCTGCCAGAAATAGGATTAAGGAGGAAATTCTGGATTGACATAAATCAGTGATGAAGCAACAAAGACTAATTTTTCATCTAATTTCCGCTTCAAGTATAGGAACAAACAAAATACTCATAAGTCCCAGTGACAACACTGGTAATTTAGGACTTACACACACCATTTTACACGGACGGTGCAGCCAAATCCTGCTTCAGGGTGGACAACTTAATTCTACATCCTCCCTGCAACCTCACAGTCCTCAGTGCTCCCTGCTGCACCCAGGCACCAAAACACAGCAGCTTTCCAGACTCCTGGAGTGTCAAAGCATTTACAAGGCTCTTCAGAAGCAGATTTACACTGAATAACTCCCCAGGTTAATGTGCAATCACAGCTCAAAGCTTCACTGCACTTACCACTGGGAGGGGCTTCGCAGGCTCAGCGAGGATCCCCCCTGTGAAAATGACATGGGGGAGCGTTGGCCGGGGAAAGTCCAGCACCACATCATTACAGAGGAAGAAGAGGCTAGTTCCATGGACAAGGTCCAGCATGGATATCTTTGGCTCTACTCTGTGCTTCTCCATGAGACGTTCAAACTTGGGCAGGATGAACAGCTTTGTGGCCACACGAGTGATCATGTAGACTATGAGATTCCAAGTCCTACCAAAGAAGCCCATCCTGTCTGTCATCAGGGAGTTGAACTCGGGGACATAGGCGATGGGGGAAGTTGCACCAATCTCTGCTGGGAACCAGAACCCAGTAGAGATCACAGCATATTTGACATGGAGAATGTGGGCCAGGATAAAACCGCACATCTCATTGGGGTCCACCAATAGCAGGTCAAAGTGCTCGTGCTGGAGTTCCTGCAGAAGGGTAGAGTTTCCCAGCACTAGGTCACAGTTTTCCAGGTACTTCTCCAAAAAGGAAAACATCTCCAGAGAGGTCATCTTCCCTTGGAAGACACGCTTTATCTTCTCCTGCACCCAGGCATCTGCGCTCTCTGTGCTAAAGATACCCCAGTACCTCTGCACACGGAAGCTGGGCAGGTAGGTTTCCACATCCCGACCTTCATGAAGAAGTAACACGGGGTCATGTCCCCGTTCAGTCAGTGCCTCAGCCACTCGCATGAAGACTCGCAAGTGGCTATCAAAGACTACGGTGGGCATGACCAGCACCTTGGCACAGTGAGATGGCTCCAGACTGAAAGCAGCCACTAGGAAGAAAAGAGCAGCAGGGCACGGTAGCACCTTCATCATCTTCATCGCTGCAAGGAGAGAAACATGTCAATATGTTATGAAATGCTTGATCATGTACTTGGGCAACTAATAACTGGGATTGTAGCTGCAAGCCAGAAGCTCATGACCAGGGAGAGAAGAGCAATCTGGAGTCCACCACTGGGAAGAAAAAACAAACAAACATAAAAACCAAACCACAACAAACACAAAAACACACACACACCCCATCATAACCCCATTAAAAAAAAAAACAAAAAACCCACACAAAACACCCTCCAAAAATACCACATGAAGTCAGATACCAGAATTTATCAGAAGAGTTTTCCAGAAACTCAGAACCTCTTCTCTGTGCTGATCTGCTTCCAGGGCTCAAAAATTAGCAGACTGACTTGCAGGGAGTTAGAGGGGAGAGCAGCTGAAGGAGCTCTGCTGGATCACAGCACCAAGCAGAGACACTTGCTGCTCAATCCCCACTTACCACTACAGAACCAGCACAGCTGGATTTCGTTTCTATTTCTGCTCAGCCAGAATGGCTGGTTCCCTCTGAGCCCTTGATGTCTGCGCAAGCTCACAGGGAGGCTGCAGAGCCCGGTGGGAATGCCAAGAGGCGCACCCTGGCTTTAGCCCTCACACGGCTGGCAAGTCACCTTGCTCAGTGCCAGTGGGGCAGGAGCGAGCCCAGATCACAGCAAGACCCTCTGGAAGGGACCATGTTCCCAAGGAGCACAGCAAGAGTCTGAAAGGAGAGCTGCTCTGCCACGGGTCAGCCGTGGGAGGATGGGGAGGCTCCAGGGAAAGGGCTGGGAAGCAAAAGCAGGCACCAGGATACTGATGCACTGAAAGAAGGCAAACCCAGAAAGCAACCCCAGAGATAATGTGCAACACCCATGGCACACTGACACCCCTTAGTCACACTCCTACGGCCCTTGTCCCATGCCCAGTTTGGTGAAACACCCAGCATTTCTGTTGTGTAAGGGGTGTTGCTACATCACTGGAAGTGAATGCGTCTCACCCACACCTTACATTATTTTGGGAGAAGAATTATGTGATAATTATTTGGGAACAGTCAGAAGCAGCGCTGTGTCCTGAGGACCCAGTTCAGACATGCTAGGAAGGGTGGGGGGCAAAAGTTACAAACGGAACAATTATAAGTGGATTTTGGATGGCCTCATATGCTAAGCTCCAGGAGGGCTGCAGGGATGTAGTAGAGCAGAATTTGATCCAAGGTTTTCTGCTAGCCTCTCCACTATTGCTTGATCAATTAAGATGCAGCAACCTCTTCTGCTGCCCTTCTCCAGGACAGCAGGGAGCTTGGGACAGGCTCCATGACAGAAACAGGTATGGGCTTGTCCTGTGACACCTGGTGGGTCATACACACATGTAAAGTATGTTAAGAAGAGTAGAAGAAGCGTTTTTATGCATGGAGTGGGGTGTTTTCTCATTGGGCAACAAGTATAAGGTGAAGAAACCGTGAAGCTGAAAGCAATAGTTACTTAAAGAAAAAAAAAAAAAGTCATCCATCTTCAGCAAGGACCATCTCCTGCCATGGACCTATGTGCCAGACATTGCTGAGACCCTCAGCTCTGCCAGGACCCTCTAGGGGCTACCAAAATTCAACTGCAAGAAAGGTGTCAATCTCAGGCCTCAGGTCCAAGGCAGATGCTGACACAGGAGACTTGCAGATTGCTCACAGCTGCTTCATCCTTTCCAACATCAGGAGCAACCCGTAAAGGTGCTGGCTCAGGAACCCCTTCTCCCTGCCCAGGCAACTAGGGAGCCTAAATCTTCCTAAAGGGTGGGAGGATGCCAGGCTGCAGGAAGGGACTTTTTTTCCTGCCCCAGCTCAGTACCACCAGAGCAAATCTCCGCTTTATCCATGCCGGTATAGGTACCATGACCAAAGAAAGAACCAGCTCCAGCCCCTGATCTGTGCTGGATGCATCAGGCAGGTTTTCAACCAGGCAACCAACCCTGCTTTTTAGTGCTCCTGGGATATAATGAAGGCATAACTAACAACTCAAGGGGCAGCACTCTGCTGGCTCCATCCCTTGTTCAGCACTTAGTCATTGTTAGGATCTCGGGTTGACAGCAAAGGGGAAAGCAGAGAAGACCTACATCTTACACACACAAAGGCTAGATGAGGGAAGGCTCAAAATCCACCTGCTCACCTCCCTGCTTTACCTCTTGCCAATGCCAAACATGTAGCTACAGCCACCCCATGAGCTTTGCAGCAGGATCCTCCAGCAAGGGCAGGTGCTGTAGCCAGTGCAGCTCAGTCTACGTGGGGCACTGGCTGCCCCCCAGCCTCCTGGCTATGGGAGCTCAGCTGCCTGCACCCACTATTGGGCTGCAGAAGGGTGGTCTTCAACAGAAACTTCCAAACTGCTGGCCACAGGAATAGGATTCTGCTGGGAAGTGAGTTCACAGCCTGCACCACAACAGAGATACGAAATCTAAGTAAACGGCAGATCCCACAGTAGATCAGAGAGCACAGCAGACAGAACCACCTTCTCATTTGTGGTCTGAAGTCCTGGGCTAGGGGCTAAATCAGATAAATATTGCAAGAAATAGCACTGTCACTGAAAGGAGAAGGCTTGTAGAAGAAGAACATAGCCTTCCCTTCTGTCATGACAAGCACTCAGTAAAGCCATTAAAACTGGCTGATTTACACAGAGCAACCCCCCTAACGCCACAGTTAACCCTAGCAGTCAGACGTCAGGGTTCAAGGAAACTAATTTCCAGTGCTGCAGCATGCAGGGCAAAGCAGGCATGTTGGTAAGAGCCAGGACCAGAGCCTGCTGCAAGACGGGAGGGCAGGGGGAAGCTCTTGCACAACTGTCACTGCAGGCAGCAGCATCCCTGCCTGCCCTGCACACCTGGACACCATCAGCTGCTGGGAGTTTCCTTTCAAAGCTACAGCAAAGCATTGAAATTAAAATGGGAGGCAGCAGAAGGGGAACAGAGAGAAAGCATCCTTCAAACCCCCCTGAGAAACCTCTTACTGGGCTGAAATTTGCCCCTTGATTTTGCTATATTTAACATGCTTGACAGGGTATGATTTTGATACCAATGGAAAATTACATTGATTTAACTTAACTGAATAGCTACATTTCTAAAGATAGTTGTTTCTTTAATTCAGATGCCTTTTATTATGTTGAAGTAATAAAACCTCTGTAAGCCAGCAGTCTAAGCAGAGAAGCCCACAAAGAAAGGGCAGCAAACAGAACCCATTGCAAGGACCCTGCCCTTTCCATCTCTCCATCTGCTCCAGTGCTTTGTACTGCATAGTTCCTGTCAAGGACAAAGAAACCCACATCCATGGGGCTGAATTATTTCGCATTCTGCATCCTAGTCTCTATCCAGCTCTTGCCCACAGTAAGAAGTGGCTTTGCTGTAAACTTCTCAAGAGTTAACAAAGCAGCACAATTCATTTGAAACCAAAAGGAAAAGGTGTCTTCACTTGGATGCTCAAAACTCTTCCTTGAATAAGAAACAGAAGTTTGCCTCATCTGTTGGGTATAATCCAGAGAAAGTGGGACCACCTGCTACCATCAAGCCAATGGCAGCCAACCCAATTGTGGCTAATTTAGGGAAGGCAAAACTCCATGCAACCAGGCAGGTATGCAGCTCTGGGAGCAATTCTGCCACTGGAGGAAGATGTTGCACTAAAATAAGGAGCTGCCCAGGGGAATCTCTAGTAAAAACCTAGAAGATACAATGCTGTATAAACTTAATAAAGGACATGTTGAAACAGGGAAGTCTAACCATCAGTCACATCCAACCCACTGCTTGGTGGGCTTCTGTGTTCTGGTTTTGGATTATCACAGACTCCTGCTTCACCACAGTCATCTGGGTAAATAACACTAATACTAAAATACTAACATTGGTATTATGGTATACTAATACTGGTATTTTAGTATAGAAAACAATGTCTGATTAAAAAAAAAAAAACACAAACAAATTACAACACGAAACTTCCCTCCAAGTATAAGCCTTCCCAGACAGCCTACAGCTCTGAGTTTTTTTACATATTGATTGTGCACAGAGTGAATAGTGCACATGTGGCCTGCTTAAAACAGTGTACCTTTCTAGCATTTTCCATTCAATATCTCATGGAGGCCCACCAGAAACAGAGAATGAACAAAGCCCAGATCCCCAAAAGACTAAAAGGAACAACCAAAGCAGTGATCAGGTCAGCATCAGAATAACTCATATTTCGCACCACACTTGGTGCTACTGCTTCCACACAACAGCCTCAGAAGTGCTCTGCTCATCCTCATCCACTTTGGACAAAGATGGATACAGTACCAAATCAATTCCAAACTTCTGGGACCTTGGGCCATCTTCAACATCCTTCCTGGATCATCGGAGTTGTATGGAGGAACCTCTACAGGCAAGGTGGGAATCTGCGGGCCAGCAACAGGTTGGCAGTCCATAGGTCACAACCAGGAACCATGGTACTAAAAAAAATACTGGTCCATAACAACTGAGAAAAAAAATAAATATCTGTATCTCAGGTTGTCAAGGCATTTGACACTATACACACATTCAAGAACTTGAGCTGGGGTATGGTGTCAAATACCACACAGCTGCTTCCCCACCTTGCCTCTCGCCACACATTAAATTTGTCTAGGTGGTGAGATTTCCCCCCCACTCCATGTCCACAGGCTTCCTGGTTGTCTTCTGGAAGGGACAAAGATGGTTTGTGCACTACTGTGCTCTGCAACATCAAGTTCCTCCGTGTGGCCTTTTCCCCTCACTTGCAACACGGCTGCAAGACAGAGAAGCAGCTGATGCGAGACTGCGCTCCTTGGGAGTGGTCTCTGGTCTGCAGCATGGAAGCACGTAAGAACATTATTTATAATTCCTGGATGCAGGAGACAGAAAGGCTTGGGGCCATTTCCAAATATGCACGTGAGCCGTAGACCTTAAGGTGAGAGCACACGACAATTCAGTGCACACTTTGTTCTTAAGGAGTTATGTCTGTGTGACAGTCAAGTTGAACAAGTTCTTGGGACTACAGAGAATACTGAAGAGCTACAAGTGTACCAAACTTTCGATAAGTGGTCAAGATGCGCAGGGAAGAAAAGTCTTCAGTTTACTGCCTCTCATTTCAGCTTATTTCTGCAGAGAAGCGCCACATGAAAGGAAAGAAGCCATTAAACATCCCAGAAGGTTGTGAAATCTTGTGTAGGAAGCACCGGGGATTGATAAAGTCTTGACAGACAAGTCTGATCACATTTGACAGAATTGCAGAAGCGGAGAAGCTAGAGATGAACCTTATCTTCAGCAAAACCATTGATGCCCTCACATTAAAAAAAAAAACCAAAACAAAACAAAAACCCCAAAACAAACAAAAACCACCACCAAAAGCAAAAAAGCAAACCAGCAAACGAAACAAAACCCCAAAGAGCTCTTTGGTTCTGAGCACACTGGAGGAACGAGAGCTGCCATAAACAAGGGTTGAGGAGGGATGCATAGGAAGAGGCGGCAGAACAGGAGAGGGAAGACACTCCTTAGATCTAATCGAGAGGAAGATGAAGCAAGTTACACAAAAGCACTTTGAGCATTTGTTCAGGTGCCAAGGCTCTGATCTTGCACGGTTAAGCAGATGCTTAACTCGTGCTCTTCAGTAGCCCTACTGAAGTTACGCAGGCTGTCCACACACGCATCCAGGCAGACCCAGGGCCAGGCTGACAGCTGGGAGCGCAAACCGTTTCCCTCTCTCCAGCAGCAGAGGAGCAGTCAGGTGCCTCTGCATCAGCACGGAAAGTTCGGTCCAGCCCTTCAGTGCTCACCCGGAGCGCGACCGGCAACCGTGCAACACTCGGGGCTGCTAACACCACACGCACCCGCGGTTCACACCGAGCCAGCCCGTCCGTGCAGCCCACCGGCCTCACCGGCCCCACCGCCGCCGCGACCGCCCAGGGGCAGGAGGAGCCCCTCCCGGCCCGGCAGCCGGGCAGGACGGCGGGGCAGACGCCGCAGCCCTCGGCGGCGCTCGCACCGGCGGCGGGGCGCTCCCCGGGGCCGACCGCGGCCGTCCGGACAGGGAGGCAGCGCCGCACCCACAGAGCTGAGAGCCGCCCCGGCGGGACGGAAGATGAGGAGCACCGGCCGCCGCTGCCCCATGCCGGCTCCCCTCGGACGGACCGCCCGCCCCGGCCCGCTCCACAAGCAGCGGAGCCGACACTCACCTGCAGCGAGTCTCTCTGGGAGCGCGGCCCAAGTCGCGGCGCAGAAGCAAAACGAGGCACGGTAGTGGGAGGGGAGGGAAGCAGCCACCGCCCGCCCGCCTTCCCTTTCAGGCCGGGCGGCGGCGGGCACGGGCGGGGCCGGGCGGTGCAGCCCCAGCCCACGGGTCGCACCCACGGGCCGCCCCGCCCGGCCGAGCCGAGCCGAGCCGAGCCAGGCCCTCGGCCGCACTGGGGCAGGGCGAGAGGGTCGGCAGGGACAGCAGGAGAGCCGCCCCCCCGCTCCCGCAGCCCGAGCAGGCAGGGAGGCAGCGCCTGGCAGCTCCCGCTTGTGTCTCCTGCCAGGCCAGCGTGTCAAAGCGTCTCTGCAGTGACCGGTGCTGCACCCTGCTCAGACACTCGCAGGGCCAGGACCCCTCTGTGGGCTCTGGGAGAGGAGGGGAGTAGGGGACTGCACACATATGAGTCAGGACAGCAAAATAGAAAGGACGGCAAACAGGGGAATCAGGAGGCTAAGGACAGTGTCCTGGGGCACCCATGCAGGTACAGCACACACCAGAGAGGGAGATCCTGTTAGTCCAGTTCCAGCATTAATCACAGCTGAAACCACAGCAGTGATGCACAGGGAAGCCAGGCCTAAGTGTTCCATGAGGTGTTTCCTTTACGCCAGGACAGGAGCAGAGAGCAGAATTGTGGATAGCTGCAAAAGCTTGTGAAGGGAGCGGTTTTTCCCTAGGAGTGTCAAGCACATAGAAGAGCATGTAGTTTTGAGTTTCACAAAGCACTTCCTCTCTGGTACTTGCTGCATTTGCTCAGTCAGGTGCTGATCTCCAGAGAGGCTAATGATATTCTTTGCATCTGCTGCTGAAACCTCAGATAGCATTACACCTTCTCCTACAACATCACATTTGACGTGGAAGGTTGTGACAGACAGTGTTGGTTACAGAGCAACAGCCAGCCCAATCTGCCTGGCCATTCTGCTCATCCCAACCTTCCCCTAGAGGCATAGCACAGAGGGTAAAAATAAGCATTACAGCACAAGACCTCCACCAGGCCCTACCTAATTAGCATGTTTCTTTTTACTGCACACATGGTCACAGAGGAGGAAGAGATCCAAGGGGACACAGAAATTGCTTCTTTTAACCAGGTATATACAGAATTTTTCAGTTATGCTCATTGTTTCTTATTACCAGAGGCTGGTGCTACTTAAGTTATATTGCCAGCTGCCACACAGCTAATGTGGCAGCAACATTTGAGAAGAGCTAACCAGATATTCTGGTGGGAATGGACCCAAGCAGCCTCAAGTTGTCTTGGTATAATCAAATATTCTTACAGAGTTTTACCCAAATTTCTTGCAGTCACTTGACAGCCAGCTGCACAGGCCACCTTTCACTTCTGAAGGCCTGTTACATGCACATACAACTAAGGAAACATGAAGTGATTGTTGACAGATGGAGAGACACAGTGCTACATTACCCCCCACACCAATACCCTCCCTTTTCCCACCTGCTATTCCATACCTTTGACTCAGTATCCACTCAGGTTACAAAGGCAGCAGTCTTTATTTTCTGACACATTAAAACTTTCACACTTAAAATACCCCCAAAAGTTTTTTAAAAGTTTAAAAGTTGCAAATATAAGTTCCTAATAAACAGCAGAAAAAGGACAAATGACAAGTCACAAGCAAGATGATGTTCAAATCCCCAGGCCAAAAATACTCTTTCCACCTTCCTTTGGCCTCTAACCTTTAATTCCTTGTGATAACCATGGTCTCCTGGGCCCCTCTGCACTGTAGCCTAGAATCCAGGCACCAGACTGATTGTGCAAAACCAGAGGGGAAGGCCTGACAAATGCTCATTGGAACAAGTTGCAGCTCATGTATATGGGGGTGGTTCATCAAGTCTCATCCAGCTCTCAATCAGGTGATGCTGCTTTCCACAGAAATGTGGCTTCCTGTAACAAGGCTCTTCTCATTGTCACCCTTTGGTGAAGGAATGGGCACATGGAAATAAGGGCCTGCATAACCTCTCCTGGTGGCTGGCAGTTTCACAAGATGGGGTGAGCAGTTCTCACAGCCCGCTACCCCATCTCCCAAACGTGCACTACTGCTGTTGCATTCACACTGGCTATGGGCTCAGCAGACTGCTCCACAAACTAAAATTAACCCAGCTAATGGGAAAAAAAGTAGTTGGAGGAACCATTTTCTACAAGATGTGAGCTGTACCAGAAATAGGGAGGCAGTCACACAACTGGTGGGAAAGCAGGCCCTCCTTCTCGAAAGCAGTGGGCCGTTACCTCAGTTGCTCATGAAATCTCAGCTTAGGCTGCAAGTTACTGAACTTGTTTGAGGCTCCCTATACTGAACATGTACTTGTAGCCAACTCTTCAAATCTTCCAGCACTAGGGGGAAACTGGCATTTTACTTCTTGAGAGGGATTTAGCAGATGGAAAAAAGCTCAAAGAGCAAGAGATGCAACTAAAAAAGAAATGTAAGGCATTAACAATACATTCATCTCAACTCCCAACAACCTGCATGGCATGTTGCTGGGAGTAAGCATAAGCTGGCATGCTGTATGTTCAGAGAGAACGAGGAATAACGCCACACTGCAGCCAGAGCCTCTGAAACAAAAACACAGAAAAAAAAAAAAAACTGGGTAGAAAAAGAGAGCTTTATCTCCTCTGCCTCCTTACCCATTCCCACTGAGCCAACTGTCACAACCTCTGTGCAGTCAGGAGTGTCTGAACATCTTCACTCCCCAGCTACATTCCCAATGAAAGTGTTATCAGGAGTGCTGCAGCAGTACTATAGCCCTTGGTCTTTCTGACAAGAGGCCCCAACTTGCAACTGCAAGCAACACAGTTATTCAACTGCTAAGGTGTATTTAGATTCTGCTTCTCTAAGGTTAGTGGCCTCAACAGGAGGGAAGAGGAAGGTAGGAATTTATTGCAAGGTGAAACCATGAAAGGAGGAAACAGAAAAGAGGAACCCTGTCACACTGCAACTGCGAACTTGAAATGTCAGGTGGGGGTGGGGATTAGAGACAGGTATCCAAGTTAAACTGTCTGAAAAAGAAGAGGGAGGCTAAGATAACAGGAGAATGATTTCTTTCTGCTACTAGATGGGCAGGAAACCAAAATGAAAAAAAATCACTGCCAGCCTTTTAAAATGAGACTGTTGAAAATGTAAGTATTGGAGGTCACACTAGTGGTGCCAATAACACCAGCCCAAGGACGGTTCCAAAATAGGGGCCTAAACCAGAATTAGAAATAAAAGAAAGAAACATCCAACCATTCTCCCACTTCCCCACTCTGGAGCTGCCTGTCCCACAGTGGGCTAGGGAAGGCAGCATTCCAGGCAGGTTTGACATCCAGTGTCCACATGCCCATCCAAGCCATTCTGGTGAGCAGATGGTTTATGAATTCCCACTAAAACATTCTCAGTCACTTTCAAACTTGACGGAATTGATTTGTGTTGATATAGTGCCCCCACGGTAGCTGCCTCGTTTTTTCTTTGTCTTCTCATGGCGGAAAGATTTTCCTTTAGTGAATTTCAGGACATTGTTAGCCTTCTCACCCCAGTCACCAGCTGCTCCTTTCTGTGAGGGATGAAGAGAGAGAGGAAAAGGAAATTCAGGTCAGTACCCAAGAGAGTAAAGACAATGCTTTGCACTTCATTCTGCCCAGCAGACACCAGTACAGTAACGCTACAGCTGACACCACTCTCCCATGCACCCCCTACAAGTGCTCACACGCTTCCTAACAGCACCTCCTGGTGGGAAAAGTTCCCACCCACAGGCACACCAAGGCTGCTCTGCCGACCTGTGCTGGCAGAGGCCAAGTGTTCCCACTCTGGGCGTTATGGAGCCCTACCTTTGCTTCAAATGAGTTATCAGCAACACGGGCATCCACCTCAATCTCTTCTTCCCTTACTCGGCGGAATGGGGAAGCTGGCTGTTTATGAGAAAGAAAACATGATGCAGTAAGTACATACACGTGCATGTTATTTTCTTAGTAACAACCTCCTTCCCTTCTTGCCCTGCAAATATGGAGTCTGTTCACATAGCTTCTATCTTTTAAGTGTTTCTCAGATTTATAATCCTTTCCCTTCTTCACATCAGGCAGCACAGGGATGCTCCTGTGCAAGCATATCCAATCAGCCTTTGCCAGAATATGACACACACACGTGCACTAGGTTCAAGTACTTGAAGAAGGAGCAAAAACACAAATTATCCTACAGGCCCAACCTCCCCCCAAAAACCAAAACAAGCCTACTTGTTCAGAAGGCAGAAATGTCTCTGCCACCAGTCACCAACAGTCCACCCTCACTCACCCGTTTCACCTTGGGAACTGTGTGTGGTGTTTTGGCTTTGATCTTTGCCTTTTTACTGTGTGGTGTCTCTGGCTCCTGAGCATCTTCCCTCTTCTGTTTCTTCCTGATCGTGCCTGTTAGATGTACAGCAGTAAAACTTCAAAGAAAGTAACTGCAGTGTTGGGGGAAGTAATGGCACCTCTGCCCCAGAATACAAACCCAGTGTTGACACAGGTGTGAGAATCAGTCCCTGCATTACCTCACCCAGACTGCTATGACAGACACTAATAGCCATTCTGGGTCAGCAAAGATTTTGCCATCCTATCCTAACAGATACAGATAATTTTGGGAAATCGAGTATCTCTGTATTAATGATTTAATGCACTTGAGAAAGTTCTGTTCATTGAAATTTTCCAGTTCTCTGAATCACACAGCAGGTATTGCGCACACCACTAGCACATTCAAAGTTGTTTCCCTCCTGGAGGGACAAAGGTTCAGGTTGTGCATTGGATCATCACCTATGGTGTCCAGCTCAACACAGACAAGGTCCTCCAGCAGTCTGCCTTGCTGCCACTAAAAATCTTGTGCATGCACAGATGGCAACTGGTAACAGCTGTACAGAAACGTGCTTCATGTTACCACAAATTCCATTGCCAGCAGATATGCAACACAGATAAAAATGATCACACCAAATTAAAAACTAGCAGTACTCCACCACATGGCATAATCTAACAGCACATACAGATTAGACCGAATATTGTTTAGGAAATGCTCCCACTCATGCTTAGCTCAGTACACTGCCTGACAGACCCATTTGCCAGACTGTAGGTAATACCTCCATTGACTTTTCCAGTCTCTTCTTCAGAGCTGCTTTCACTGCTGCCACCAGCTGGCTGAGACTTCAGGTTGTTTGCTGCTGGTGTGGAAGTTCTTGATTTCTCTGTGGAGGCAGTGGTCTTGGAACCGTTCTGTGCCCCTTTCCCTGCCTTTTTGGGCTTCTCATCCTCTTCGCTAGAACTATCAGATGAGCTGCTACTACTACTAGAAGCAGCTGTCTTCTTCCCCCCATTTGCTTTTGCTGCCCCTGTAGATTTGCTGGCCAGTTTCACTGCTGGCTTGTTTTCTTCTTCACTGCTAGAGCTATCAGAGTCAGAAGTGCTTGCTTTGGGAGCTGGGGTAGAAGGTTTGGACACTGGCTTACTCGCTTTGCCAGCTAATTTAGCTGGAGTGCCTTTCTTCTTCTTCTTCTCATCCTCAGAGCTGCTGGAGCTGCTATCTGAATCAGAGCTACTTTGTGCTTTCTTTGGGGCAGCTTGTGACTTCTTTGTTGCAGTGGTTGCTGTTTTAGTTGTGGGCTTCACAGGAGCCTTCGTGTCAGAGCTATCAGAATCTAGAATGTAAAGGAAAAGAATAATTAAGGCTAAGCCCTGTTCCTTCAACATTAAGCTAACATGCAGATCTTACTGCACCCTCATACCCTGCCTGGAAACACAGAGATCTGGGCAAGCACAACATGCATGTGGGAAATACTCATTTTCTCCTATCCCAATACCTGAGCTGTCAGAGGAGGAACTGGAGTCTTTCTTCGCTTGTCCAGGCTTGACAGTTACTTTTGCCGGTTTGGAAGTGTTCTTTATCACAGGTTGTTTAGCTGGGAGCTTACTCCCTTTCTTCTTCTTGTCATCTTCAGAGCTAGAATCTAAACAAAACAAAACAGGATGTTTAAAGTTAATAAGCTTCTGGTGCAAGCTACTTTAGTAACAACACGTATACAAGCCCTGGGGAAGTGAAAAGCAAAATGGGTTGTGGCCCAAGGCTGAGCCACTAGATAACTGGCAATAAACAGCATCTGACAAACACTTGAATGGTCAGCGGACAGCGTTCATCTTTCCACATGTCTTCTTTGTTGGGAGGAAGTGGAAACAAGCAATATAAGTTCTTCACTAATGTACGCACAAGGAAGCAGATATTTGAAGAATAATGTAGCAGAAGAGGTATGGAATAACAGACTGGAGAAACTACAGGTATCACCAAGAACAAACTCAGGGAGAAGAAACATTGAGAAAAGAAGCTATGTGGTAAAGAGCAAAGAACAGGTAGGAAATTAGGAGATAAAACTGACAAAGCAGCTAAAGTGAGGCATCAACAGGACAATATCTCATTTTAGCTTTCTATTTCCTGTACCAAATGTGTTTAGCAGCAGTTTGAGGATGGATCAGAGACTCCTGTGTACAAATATGCCTTTATATTGTGTGTCACAGTAACCTGAAATGCTAAGCCTCATCTATTGCAACATTTCTGAGCACTTTAATAATAACAATCAAAGTCATGTCCGTTTGTGAGAAACTAGGCAACAAAACCAGAACACAGAACTCCTGCCACTTAATGATGTGTCACACAGTCTAGTGCTAGTCTCTTTTGAACTCGGTATGGTGACAACATTTTATGTTTTATAAACTTCTTCCAAACACAATGGGATAGCAGAAACCAAAAATCTTAAGACACCAATCCTCAAAAAGTGTAATGATTAACCTTCCTGAAGAAACCTGATACACAAGGCCCCACCCTTTCCATCCAGCAACATGCAGACCTTTCTGCACTTGCCAATGGTGTCACTAGTGTCTCATGCTCAAGACCTCACTCTGTGTAGCAAGTGGCTGTTTTTCAATTTCACACCTTGTTAGCTATGGAGACTGTGAAGCTTTCAAGCTCACACGCTAAGGATCTTAGCAGATACACCACTATACAGCAACCTGGCCAATAAAAACATTAACGCAAAAAAATAAAAACTTTATTTCTTTAATTACCTGAGTCACTGTCAGAACCGGATTCAGCCTTCTTGGTAGTCACAGCTTTGGTTTTGAGCCCAGGGGTTGTTTTAGCTACTACTGCTTTGCCTGCAAAAGCAATTCTAAAATTAACAGGCTACATTCACAACAAACCTTTGTCCCAAGAGCCAAACCTTTGTCCCAAGATGCAAACCTTTCCAGATGTGAAAAAGCTCCTTTCTCAGTGCACCAGCCATTCAGCCAGCACATGGGAGGCCAAGCAAGGACCTGGCCAGCTGCAGTAATGGACCTGCCTTATCCACATAACTACATCCTGATGACTTTTCAAACCAACATGTACAAAGCAATCCAACCTGCACACAGTCTGGATCCACAGGTTGTACACAGTGTTTGGGATTCCTTCAAATCACTCAAAAGCTTCCAGGGAAGCAAACAGCACCACACACCAAAGTCAAACAGCTTTTTTTCAGGAAACCAAGACATTGCCAAAACATTGACCACACCGTGTGGTACTTCCTCTGTAGATTCCTCTCCCCACAACATACCTGCTCCTCCCTTTGGGGGCACCTGCTCTGCCTCATCACTGCTGTCTGAAGAGTCACTGCTCTCAGCCTTTTTTGCAGGAGCCTTAGCAAGGCCTTTCTTTGTCTGTGTAGCTTGAGGAGGTGGCACAGCACTGTACTGACCTACAAAGAGACACACAGCATTCAGATGCCTGCAGGACAACGCAGGTAGCACGTGAGATGTTTCTTGTAGTTAGAATAAAGCACTTCTGCTATTTGGTTCCATTTATTCCCCTTCTGTAGCTACAACCAAAGATACTAGCTTATAATTTTAAAGGTTACACCCACCCCACTGCTACCTCCTGTTTCTACTGTGAGTTTAACTCTCCTCCTGGGGTTCAGTTGACACAACCATCTCTGCAGAAGTTTTCTCTGCACTTCTAGAAGAATGGGAACTTGTGTCACAAAGCATTTTCAGAAAAACAAACACACAACCCCCCCCGCCCCCCNATGTCAACTGTTGGTTGTCTTCATTTCTTGCCTTCTCAAATCTTCTGATCAGAGAATCAGACCGAGTTTCCATGCATGATCCTCTACTCAGATCAGCTCTCTACTGGGATCCTAAAAGCATTAAACTACACTGAATAGAGGCCCATTTAGTCCATCAGCTGGACTGCAACTGAGCAGCCCTGGATACTTCGCAAAAAAACTAAAAAGCTGAAACTGCTGCAGTTACAGAATAAGGCAACCACTGGCAAATTACCTCCCAAATCCTGGCAGACAACAAACCTGCAAGAAGAATGTATTTAAGGGCTACCTGAACACAACACATGCAGCAAACTAAGCGGAGTTTGCTGCAATCTCTCTCACTCCCCAGCCCTTGCTGTGGGAGAAGCTGAGTTGTAATTTTAGCCCCAACAGCACACATGAAAAGAACTGCTCTATTTCTGGTTCACCAGCACCACTTGGAACCTTGTGTGCAACAAAACTTTCCTGTGCCCTGCACAGACTTCTCCTGGGACAGCAGGAATAGCAGAAAGCATCTGCTCACATCACAGCCATGGCACTTAGCACTTACCAGACTTTGGCTTTTGTTTTGCAGGTGGCTTTTCATCTTCTGAGCTGTCAGATGAATCCTCACTACTGGAACTTTCCTTGGCACGTTTGTTTTTCCCTGGACACGCTTGAGTGGCTGCAGGTTTTGGCAGAGGTGATTTCTTGGGAACAGCCTTATCACAAGAAAGAAAGAAATACACATTAAAAGAGACGTTACAGAAATCTTGTGGGGACAGCTGGATATAGATCTTGTTTAACTCTGCACCTCACTTAACAGAGCAAATATTGAAGACAGAGAAAGATTAATGAAGATTCTCAAATGCAAATTTTAGGAAACACACGAGCATCAGGCTCTTTGTGGCCACTCTGCTGTTGTTTTCTGCTAAAATCCATAATGAGGAGCTCCTCTGACTAAGGGGCACAGAACTGACCAAAATGGCAGCAACTGCCACTTAATTAAGCACAACTATGATTATTTTTGTGTTGCAGAAACTTTTTAAAACACTCCCTAGTGGAAAATTCAAATTTACATATAGCTAAGCACAGAAGAGTCATGCAAAACTGAACATACAATGGAGACAACAATATGGTTATGACACAATGAGATGCCTTCCTGTAAAAGGAAGGAGCAGAGGAAGCAGTAAGGAGGTGGCAGGGAAGCAAGACAGCACATGGAGAGATGCCAGAACACATCATCCCACTGTATAAAGCAGAAGGAGGTATAAGAGCCACAAATATTGTGCTCAGAATCTGTGCAGTCTGTGCCTTTGTCTGCACATTTCAGTCCCTGTGAAACAGATACACTCTATCTTACTAAACTTCTACAGTGTTTATTAAGTTTTTCATGGTCTAATTTACCTTCTTCGGTGCAGCCTTTTCCTCATCAGAATCTTCACTACTGCTGCTACTGCTTGCTGCTTTTCCATTGACTGCCTTGGGGGCTGCCTGGGCAGGTTTACTTCCTTTTGAGATAAGTAAAAAGAGACATTAGAAGATATGCTGTGGTAGCTGAGGGGTAATTACATTCAGCATAAAGTATCACAGAGAAAAGAACCACAGGAAGCCAGAGAAGACTAAGGCAGTACTGCAAAACTGTTGCTTTATCCTACTGCAAGCTTAGATAAAGTTTTCTGAAAACTGTCTGTTCTAGCTCATTGGAAGTTCCAGAACTAAAGGCTAAGTAAAGATCTTCCCAGCTCTTTTGAGTGGAACACACTGGCAAAAGCACTATTTAAGGTTGCTGACTGCAGTTAGTTATGCAAATGTGGCAGCATTTGGGACCAGACGTTTTATTTGCAATCAGTTCTACACCTCTTCCATGTCAGAAGCAGACTGGACTGGAATGCAAATGGCCATAACAGCAGATTTTCAGACTGCTATGTTAATACATAGGCCTTTGCTTGTAGGTACAGCCCCTGTAACTCCTCCCTGGCTTCCCCCCCAGTGCCCCACTTTGACCCATGATCTACAATAAGAGGTACCTGATTTAGGTGTTACTGGTTTTTGTGGCTGTTTCTTTGGTGCTTCTTCATCAGAGCTGCTTGAGTCAGAGCTGGAACTCTCTGCTTTCTTCTGAGGCTGGATTTTGGTTCCAGCTGGCTTCACCACAGGTTTTGCACCTTTCTAAACAACGGGAGGGAAAACTGATTAGCCCTCGTAGCCATGAAAAGAGGCTAACAAGCAGGACACATGTACAGAGAGTATAAACAGCTGTCTTTCACAGAGGGAACCATTTTGACTTGGGAACACCATTCTGCCTAACAGTTAGGGCCTGACAATCCCAGGTAAAAATTCTGCTCTGGTAAAACTCCCAGCAGGCCATGGGAGACTTTCTTTGCACCTCAGTCTGCAGTTCTGCCTCCTCAAAATTGGGCAGCTCTGAGGGTGACACTGTTGTCTTCCTTGTCCAGACCACACTAGTTTTAAGACTGAAAATACTGACAGAGCAACTCTGTTGGGTCTCCTCTAACATACACTGACATAATTCTTCCTCCTCCGCTATTTCTCAAGACCATGACTGTAGCAAGAAAAAGGAAAGAGAAGAATCTATTTACATATATATGTATATATACACACATATATATACACCAAAAAAGGTCAAATTTATTTTAGTGATCATAAAATAAATCTTTCTCTGCAAAAAAGTAAGCCCTGGCAGTCTTTGGAGCAGACCTGGAGGTGAAACAAAGCAGGTGCTAGACATGAAATTAATTTCTCATGGGACCAGTCCAAATGGCACACTATCCACTGCAAAAATGTCTTCTTACATAGCACCTGCAGCAGTCTAGGGACTTGATAGATCAGGAAAAGTGAGTCAAATTTCAGAGATAATTTTGCTGGTCAAATTTGCTATCACCATCAGTTTGCCATCACTGCAAAATATGCATTAAAGAGGCTGGAAAGAAAAGCTGACCTTTGGTGGTGGCTTCTCCTCCTCTGAGTCGGAATCATCGCTGGAGTCCTCGCTGCTGCTCTCTGCCTTCTTGGCTGGAGCAACTCCTTTGGCCTTAGGCACAGTGGCTGCTTTAGCTGTCAATAAGGTACAGCACAGATGAATTTTAAGTTAATTCACAACTACCATGTACCTATATCCTGCACTAGTGTGTATTAGGGCAAAAGGACATACTAAGGCCATTAAACCATGACTAAAGTTCATAACACTGTCTCTTGAGCAAGTGAGGCAGAAGACTCCAAAATGGGTATGCAAGAGGATAAAACCAACTCTAGATTTTTATCTTTGTCACACAAAGTGCAGATTTCTACCACCAAAAAGGACACCTTACAGGAAAGCGTCCCCACAAACTGAGATAATACTAATTGGATCTGTGCACTTTCCAGCTTAAAAAAAAACACTGAATGTGCGTAGACTTCCAAAGAGAACCACTGCAACATCGTGTTAAGGTTCCAAAGACTTTGCTAAACATGTTACAGCCAAATACATTCCTTCCTGGTTACTGACTGCTTTTTAATTATGTAAAGAAAAACAAATAATTTTCCCTCAAATTATATTTGCAACTGTCCCTATCAAATAAATGTGAGATCTAAGTTCAAATTCAGGTTTAGGATGGCTTAAGTTGAAGACCAGTTTTCTTTGTGTGTCTCTCCCTCTCCATGTCTACTACTTCTCTCCCAGAAATCTAGTCCTAGATACACACAAACATGCGTACACCGTGATTAAGGCAAGGCAGAAGAACAATTCCAGAATAAAAGGGAAAAATGCAGATCACTACATACTGAAGTGCAGTGGAGGGATGTATTTTTTTGATAGTACTAGGATATAATTCTGAGAGAAAGGAGAGCAGTAACCTCACACAAGCAACAGTTGAGTAAGGATGTTTGGTGTTTGGCTGGAACTCAGGGATACCATGTACAACTGCCCTGCATCAAACACGTAACAGTGCCCACCAATATAGAGATGCCTGATAAATCCTAGCCATGCAGGAGTTTTGCCAAATTATGCACATTTTAACAAATGTGAAAGCACTTATAAAATCTGAATCAGTTTTCCTACAACAGCAAGATGAGAAATCCCTCTTTAAAGCTCTCAATGAAACTCTCCCTGGAAAATAGCATGGGAAAAAAAATCATTTTGGCTGGAAGAGACCTCCAAGTTCACTGAGTCCAAGAGGCAGCTGCCTCCCATTAAGAGAATACCAGTCCAATCCACATGCACTCAAAACCCAGTTTCACTCAATATTTAAATCAACACATAATTTGAATGTGCTGAAGCAAGTAGTAGTAACCCTGCTGAGATATCCTATCAGTGAGTGTTTGGAAAGCAGAATCTCAATACAAACAAGGTAAAGAGGGCACTAGTTCAACAGCACCTTCAAAGCTCGGTGCAGCACAACGCCTTCACCAGTTTCAGCAAAAAGAGACAATCTAAATGGCTAAAGCCTTCTAGCAGACACAAACCCTGATATGCTCAAATTATAACTGGATAAAGAGATGACCCTTAGCTGGAGTGAACACACCTCACACGTCACGGCCAAAGACCTGCCAGAAGCAATATCAGTGACTACACCCCAGTCCTTCATAGCTGCTGACGGAGCCCAAAGGAGCCGCTGAAGCGGAGCTCCATGCCCAGGTGAGGAGCCCACGCCGAACACAGCCCGGGCCGGCCCCGGGGCTGCTCACACCCCCAACGGCCTTCTTCGCGGGGGGCGTCTCGTCCTCCTCGCTGGAGCTGTCCCCGCTGCTGGAGGACGGCTTCCTCTTCGCCTGCGGGCCGTTGGGAACCAGCTTTCTCTTCTTGGCCGCCGGAGACCTACGGCGAGAGAGGCTGAGCGAGGACCGGGCGGCGGCGGCCGGAGGGAGCCCGGCGGCCCCGCAGTGACACCCCCGCCCCGGGCCGGGCCGCCGCGGGCGCACTTACTTCAGCCAGTAGCTGTAGATGTCCAGGAGCGAGGCAGCGTTGGGGTCCTGCTCCTTCTAAACGGGGAGAGAGGCCGCGTCAGTCGCTCGGTCGGTCCCACAACCCCTCCGCCCCGCCCCGCCCCCACTCACCGCCGCCGCCTCCCTGGCGAAGGCGCGCGCGGCGCCCTCGAAGCGGTTCTCGCGCAGGAACGCGAGCACGAAAGGGAACAGGTCACTGGGCACCGCGCGCCACTCCGCCATGCTGCCCCGCCGACACGTGCCGCCTGCGCGCACGCGCCACGTACGCACGCACGTACGTGCGTACGCACGCACACGGCCTCAGCTCCGCCCTCCCCGCCGTGCGGGTCGGGCCCGGTGCTCGGCAACCGCTGCCCGGAGGGACCCGGCAGGCACAGCTGTCCTCCCAGCGTGAGGAGCCTTGGAAAGGCCTCGCTCAGTGGTGGCGCCCGCGGCTGGGTGAAGGCAACAAGCAGGGCGGCAGGTCCGCTTGTGGTGTAAAAGAAGGGGGAAGGTGGGAACCCGGGTCAGCCTCTGCAAGGAGATTCGGGAGCACGCGTGCGATGTTGGAAGATAGAAGACTTTAGTCCACTCGAACACCTTCTGTCCCATCATTCAACTGCTAGTTGTAATCCATTTTAAATATGATCACTGAAAGGAGAATGGTGGGAAGCAGAAGAAGCAGGATTGCTCCATGTGGGAGAACAAACTGGGATCTATGGGCAACCTCAGTACTGGTAGCATCTTGCCAACAGCGTGCAGTCCCACTTAGCTTGAACATGGCAGTCAGAGACAGATACTGACAACAACGAGATTCATCAGTAGTCCCAGGAAAGATAAGCTATAAAACAGGTCCAAGATCCATATTAGGAATGTATTCAGGAGCAATAGCAGAAGTAGCAGAAGAGCTAGAGTAAAAGTAACACTGTGGGCCTAAACATAGAGTTAGATAGGGAATTGAGGATAAAGCTACAAGATAGGATTGAAAGGTATCAAGGAGAATAAGGCTGGAGACAGGACAGGAAAAAGATACTACTACAGAGTAGAACAGATAAATAGTAAAGACCCAGGCCTGAGCTTAAATGGAGCTTCTGGGCCTATGGGCAAAGGGTGGGTGTGGAAACCCCAGGTGAGGCTGATTGGGACAAGTGTGGCCTGTTAGTGTACTCAGGATTCTGATTAGGAGATTCCATTCAGCCGTTGGATATTGCTGTGGCTTTAAATTAGTCATTTCTCCACTGAAGGTTTTTTTTTTTCTGTGAAACTGAGGTTTTGTTCTGATGAATGCAGTGTTTTGTTTTCTTTGTGGTAGGCCTTTTGTTGGGTCTTTTCAATAAGTCGTACTATGCAGCCTGTTGAGAGTGAAGGAAGGAGTGAATACTGTACTGAAATTTGAAGTTAGGGTTGCTAGTATCAAAAAACTAGTAGTAGGTAAGCAGTGTTACACTCTTTACGTTTACCCTACCTACTCCTCTGCTCTTAACCAACTCCAAGCACTGTTGTGCCCTCTTCTGGGCAGTTATGTAGTGCTGGCTGAACACATACTTGTGCAGGTTCTGTGCCCAGCAGAGCACACCTGGTTCTAGTGTCTCTGGAATGTGCTGTATTTGCACTGCTGGGGAATTCAAAGCAGCTCACACAGTGGTAGGTAATACTGTAAGATTTTGTAGTTTTGTACAGGTGCTGTTGTCTGTAGTGTAGAAAAGGGATAGTCAGCTGAGGGCTTGTTAAATATGTGTACTTAGTTTTCAGCAGCCTGTGATCTAGCCTGGCCTTGTTATGTATGGAATAATCCAGGGGTGTGCTGCAGGAAGGAAACTGTTTTCAGGAACCAAGATCTCTCAGTTCTTGTAGCTTCCATCCAGAGTAAGACAGAGCTTCAAGCTTCATCTGAAAAGCTCAGCACAAGGTCAGTGCTTTTGTCAGCATCAGAAAGGATGTAGCCATTGCTGGTAAGCTTGTTATTTTAAATCCTGCTGTCAGAAGTAACTGCTGGCAGGATCCAGGGAAATGGCTGGCTGTGTTTGCTTCTCATCTGGTGAGCAAGCATCACCCTCTCTTGCCAGGCCTTTGCCAGTTAGGTCTATTCCCAGGAGCCATGTGACTGCTGCTTTTCAGAGGTGTGTATGCCTGTCTAGGTGAGTTCTGCTGTATTGCGCCTGCAGCTCTCCAGGTGACCCAGCAGGGAAGTAACCATGGAAAGAAAGCAGTTTTGTTCTTGTATTCCCTAAGGCAGTAGTGGGAAATCCTGGGATCTAAAAGGTAAGCAGATTAAACTGATTTATGATATTGCTTTTGGATTGATTTGCTCCCCTCACATACTCCTAACAGGTATTTTCAGTCCTTCCGCTTGGCTGGTGTATCTCTTCTGTTAAGGCTGCAGGGAGAGCTACTCTAAGGTTCATGGGAGAGGTCTCTGCTCTTGCCACTCTTTTCATGGTCTTATTGTGGGAGCAAACACTGTTTTTGGAAGACAGGCTGTGGCACACAATTTGTAAGCTTGAAATAGGTTTTGGGTAAAGAAAGGAGGTAACAGGAGAGTCTGACCAACTTCTAAGAGTTGCTTAGTAGGAAACAGTCAGTTATTTACTGTTTGTAACCAGCTCTGTTCCAGTGTCAATGTTGGTGGCATTAAGTAAGCTGCAAGGAGGATGTCCAGTGACTCTCTTGATATGGAAACAAGATTATAAAGAACCTGCTTTTGCTTTGCTGAAGCACATAAATGAAAAACTTTGCTGATTCTCAGCAACAAAATGTTTATGGATGCAAATCAGTGCATGTGGCTTTTCCAAGTTTGCGAATGGATAGTCTGAAATAATTATTTAGGCAGAATCTGTTGCTTTGTTTTCAGTGACAAAACTAAACTGAATCCTAATCTCTAAACTGCCAACGATGTCCTTCTGGGGCTTATTGTCTCTGTACTCAAATATAATCATAGTCACATGGAATCTGGTAAATCTAATGGAAAAGACTGCATCTTTTAGAGGAAAACACAGAACATCAAGTTGCTTCATTCTGTATGGAACAACTTGTTTTTCCCCTAGGGAAGCAACAGAACTCCTTGCTCATAGGAGAGAGAAGTCAAAGCCTGTGTTGGGGGTGTGCATAAAGCAGGTCTCACTTGTTCTCTTCCACAGCCATTCCTCGAAGTTTCTTGTGACTCGGGATATGGAATTTCAATACGACTGTAACACATAACATTTCCTTCAATGTAGCGCTGTTTCCTCAGACACCTGTGGAATATGCGATTGGAGCCAGCTGGAAAAGGGAGTTTCCCTCCCACGGCAGGGGAATCCCGCCGTGTACCTGCAAGGCGATGTGGGGCCGGAGCCGTCCCCTGCCCGGCTCTGCAGGGGGCGCCGCGGGCCGCCCTCCGCTGCCGGGCACCCTCCGCCCGGGCCGGGCAGCGGGCGGGAGGCGGGNCGCCCGGCCGTGCTGCGCGGCGGGGCCGGGCGGGCGCTGCCCCCCGCTCAGCCCCGGCGAGGCGAGGCGCTCCGGGGTCGCCCAGCCCGGGAACGAGCTGACCCGCGGTCCGGCGCCGGTGAGCGGCGAGGTAGTGGAGCGAGCGATCCCGCCTGCGGGGCGGTGCCGGTGCGCGACTCCGCTCGCTCCGGGCGCTCCTCCGCTGCTGGGAAAAGGGGAGGGAGGGTGTTTTCCCCGAGTTTAGGGGAGCTTTTCAGGGCAGCGGTGGCTCCTGTGTTCGCAGCCAAGTTGCTGCGCTTTTTACTTTACCTTCCTTTACTTGGCTTTGCTCAGGGCAAGTACTGGCAGAGCTCTCCTGTGACTTGAGTGCGCTTCAGGTTGGCAGCTCGGCTAGCTCTGAGGGAGAGTATTCTGTAGAGAAATCTGTGCCTCCTCAACCTTTGCCACCTAGATGTTTTTATGTGATGTTTTGTAGATAAGTCAGTTCTTCCTTAATCCTACTTTATCCCCCTACATTTGCATACTTCTTTTTGGGGGTATGACCTGGTGGCCCTTTCCACAGTGGTGCAGGACCACAAACTCGGCAAAGTTGCCATCGATGAAAATGTTTTAGTTAGCATGTGTGCAGGTAAAACTGGTTAGAATAGAGCTGCGAACTTCAGGGGGAGAGGGATTTAGCCCATATTGTGTAAGTCTTGCTAGTGCCCAATTTGCAAGTTCCCCTCCCTGCAGGGAAGTGTAAGTGTTTTATCTAAAAAAGGAAAAACGTGCCATTCTCGGAGTGTGAAGTAAGTTTCAGTGAAGTTAGTGTTTCACTGATGCATATCTCCTTGTGATGTAAAAATAAGCTAAATAGAGCCTCAGGGGACTTGTGGGCAAAACTACTTTTCTCTTTATAAACAGAAGGTGATTTCACAAAGACTCTTAAAAGTGGAACAACTGTAGGGTCGCATATCGTAATGCAAATCGCATGTTCATGTCACTGGAGTTTGGCTAGCAAAACTTTTATCTAGTTTGATTCTGCTATTTCCTCTTGTCTGTTTGCAGCACTTTAAATAAAGTGAAGGTTTTCTACTCTGGTCAAAGTGAGTGGTCTTGCTAGGATGTTAATAATTATTTCATGTGATCACTGTTACTTTGTTATGCATTCCACCTAGGCAAAGAATGCATTAATTTCCTCATACATCACTTAAATACACACACCTCAGACACTGAAATATGAAAGGTGCTGTGGACTTCTGTTACTGCTGTTTCTGCCCACCGGCAGCTTCTAACAGCTCTTGGAAGTGTGCTCTCTCTCTTAAGAATTTTATTATTAAGACACCTTGGGTTGGGTTTCATTTATATCATTGGCAATTGTCTTGCATAGGAAGTGGATCCCCCTCTATCAAGAATTGATATTTTCTATTGCCATATGCATGTATCCTCCGTACACAAGAATCCTCACGCAAACTGGTAACAGGCTATGTAGCACTTTTTCATATAGTCAGAATTTGAGGTGGATTTGATCTAGCACATGATCATCTGAGTTGGAGTAAAGATTTTGTCTCTCAGTTTTTTACCTTGTCTGTGAACGAGAAGTTACAGTCTGCTTAGGAGAGGGATGTGAAAGGTGACACAGGAAAGCTGTGTATTATTAGAGGCCCTGAATTTGCTTTGTGGGACCCACAAGCACAATGGAAAACTATGATCTGTAAATTGAAAAAGGTCAAACCTTTTGGCTTGTAGAGTGAGCTAATAGGTAATAACAGTTGATGAGTTGATGGCACCTGCTTAAAGTTTGGGAAGCATTAAGTGGGCAAGATGTAGTTTTACCCCAAGTTGATATGCTAGCTTCCTGAAGTATTCTTTAGCTACTTCAGTGGTAATCAGAACCTTACAATCCGGCCAAAACCCATTATCCCATGTTTGCTCTAAACTCAAAGATTGCCACCTCACTACTCCCAAACATGGTCTAAAGATAAGCCTGGTTTGTTTGCTTCTCAGAGGGGTACTATGAAGGGATGATATAGTTTATCGTTATAGGATACTTTTATTCTCTTGCCGTGGGCCTTCTGTGATTTTGACTGAATTGATTCATCCCTTTCCATTCTGTGAGCAGTTTATAAGCTAGGGAAATCTTTGTATTGTGTTCCGTGTCTGTGATATTTAGACTGTGGGCCTTCCACCTCAATTAGAGGTCTTAGGCTTTTCTACAGTACTAGTTTGTAATCTCATTGGTCTTTTATCATTGCTGTATAACAGTGTGCAACTAAGCACTGAAGAAGCAGTTACAGCAGGAGAGAAGTCCAAAGGTTATGTTTTATCATTGCAAACTTACACAGAACAGCACCTGGATTATTTTCTATGGAATAAATAGTTACACATGCCCTGCAGTAGTATTAATAGTGCTGACATTTTGTAACCAGAAGCAAAAGTCAGTTTTATACCATAAGTTTAGGAATGGAGAAACAAGGTAATGTTAATTTAGACTAGGTTACACATGAGAGCATGAAAGATTTTTTGAAATGGTTGACTGACACAAATCTTTCTTCATCTTGCTATTGCATATACTGTTCATACCTTTCTTACTTGAATCAAAGGCTTCCTTGTGTTTGTTTTTCCAAAACCAGACTGTCTAACGCATTGTGAAAGCATTCATCTAAGGTCAAGGTTTAAAGAAATAAAATGCTTGCTGTTCATCTAGGGATTTTCATGTATGTGTACAATAGGCAGAGTTTACATTGTGCTTTGAAGTGTGCTGAGTTTTTCTGTAACTGTGTGTGAATAGTTGTGGGGAAAAACTCCCCGAAACATTCTATATTCTCCCTTTATTACACTTCTCCCTGTGGAATGAAAGGTAGTTGGTGCTGCAAAGGGAGGTATAGCATGATTTAGGAAAGCGAGTCTGTGTCATCCTTTCTTTTTTCAGAGGTGCTGCAATTGAAACTATTTCTAGATTTTTATTTTCTTTGCAACAGTCCCGTTGCTGACTTAAGGTTATTTAGCTCTTCAAGATGCACTTCCAGTGTTTTTGCTTATGAGCATAAAGAGTTTCCTTGGCTCTAAAAGCAGGGTCAGTAATTTTATATCTCAGTTCTCCTTTTAAAAGCATTGTTCCTCACTTTGTCCTAGAAGTGTAAGAGGCTGTAGGAGTTGAGGTAAGAGGGCCTGGGGAGGGCTGGCACAGCTCTGTTAAGGGGAATGATGTGCTGGTAGAGCAAGTGCTGTCTAGGGAATTGATACCTTTCTAAAACACTGGGTGAAGTGTCTTCCTTCTGACTGCAGAGACTACACTGCTCTGTCCGATGTTGTCTCTGGCGATATAAATGCTGGTAGGGAACTTACAGAGAGTCTGTTGAGTTTGCATCTTTTGCCCACGTATCTGAGAAGGGAGGCTTCTCGGGTACTTAGTGCCCCTACAGTGCAGTGCATATTTAAAATCAATGGCTCCCTCACCCTGCGTCCTCTCCAAGCACAGCTGCTTATTTCACAGAAAGACTGGATAAGAGGCTATTTGCTAACAGGTTTAGTTGTGGAAGCTGTGTTCTTTCTAAAAATGCACAGTGGGTTTAGGTGTTCCATTTTATAGAACATTAAAATGCCCTGGAAGCCACTGCTGCTTTCCCCAGAGGCTGGACTTCTCCCAGAGAGCACCATGGTGGGACTTGAGGAGCCCTGGGCAGATCTCAGAGTCACTGCATCGTCCCCCATCTGACAAGGTCTGGCTCAGGGGCCGTGCTGCAGCGTGTGGGCTCTGTTCTCTGCAGATAGTTGTGCCGCATGTAAATCAACACGTGGCTCTGGAAGCAGAAGTCTCTGGTACTCCTCCCTTTCTAGAATAAAACAACTGACCTCTTGAGTTCTGCTTGGTTTTCCTGTTTGTGCTCATGTGATTCTGTCGTCTTTGTCAGGTGGTATTCAGCCAGATATTTTGGGGGTAGTCGTGTTCTCACCGGTGTGAAAGCCACGCTTTTTCACAGCAGTTTTTGCACTCATAGCCTCAAGTCCCAAGGCTTTTGGTCTGTTTGTCTGCTGTATGAGTTTGCTGGATCCCCTCCACTGAGAATGCAGTCTCCTACAAGCCTCCATATAGGGTTCAGGAGCTCTATTCACACAGAAACATGCAGCCACCCTAGTGAATACTGCTGAACTGCAGTGTCTGTGTTCTCCATAGCTAGGACATCATCCTTTCAATGCTAGAGACTTTCCATTTATGCAGGTAAACATAACACTGTTGGTTGAAAACGGAGCACATCTCCACGCTTTACTTTTCAACTGTACCACTTCTGCTCAACTACAGGATGAAGTTGGTAATTGTATGGTTTAGAGCTGGGGTACCGTATGTAGCCTAGGCATCAGTTCAGCCTTCATTTCTTAATGAAGGTTCTGGGGAAGGTGGCAGAACAGAGTCTTTGGAGGCTGTTCAATTTTGGTTGAATTTTAATAAGGTGACTGCAGAACTGTCATCTTCAATTCTGGCAAATTCACTCTCTGCAAATGTTCTTTTTGGCATGCTGAATTTTAGGCATTGCCTTCTACTTTAATTAGAAAAATCTGCCATTGTTTGCTTGCTTCTGGATGGAGATGGGTTGGAAATGTTAACACTTTTAAAGAGCCAAACTAGGATTAGCAGAAAATTTACTAATAAGATTTGAAATACTCAGCACTGAAATGTACCATGGGACCAGAGCTATAATCCTAAATTTTGGGTGAACTTATTTGCAGGTGAATGGTAAAATTAAATTTAGACTTAAAAGTTTTCTTGAGATTGGTGGGAGACAACTGCATCGTGTCGTGTTGGTTCAATCTGCATGCGATCTTCTTAGCAAGCTGGAAGTAGTTTTAAAAGTGCTTTCATTCCAGAGCGCAGAAATGCAGGAGTGTGTAGGTAGGAGCTGTCTCTACAGAACTATGAAACAAGTCAGATTTGGCGAGTTTATTTTGGGTTGTGTTATGGCCACCACTATTGTATTAGTTCTTTCTCTCTGAAGGGAGGGTTTGTCATGTCAAAATAGTTGGGAAAAGGGGGAAGGACTCTAACACAGGCTTGCCAAGCGCCTGACGACTGGGTGATGGAATTGCTGTGCTGTGAGCACCGGGGCTGGTTCATACCCTTCACTTGCACACATACTTTGCAGGCAGTTTGCATTCTGCTGCAATGAGAGCAAGTATTTAACACTATGGAAGCCATAGTGACTTCCTGTGAATGTGGTGGGACCTCATTTCAAAAAAGGCCTTTCTTATTTTAGGTGTACTATGTTTAGTGTATACTTGGCTTGAACATGTAGTGGTCTGCAATTGTGTTGCAGGGACCCTATAGTTGCTTAAAATGATTTCACTTCACAGCCAAGGGTGAACTCCTCTTTTCAAGCTAGTTTGTTCTGGAGATTGGATTTTTGTGGGTTTTTTTTCCTGTCAACATGCTTTAAATCTGTAGATCTCCACATGTGGTTTCTTTCACTTGAAACTATGTAGGAAATCCCCTTCTTCATAGGAAGCTTTTTGATAATGAAAAATGTACTTAAATTTTAGTGGGGTAAATGCAATTAGGAGTTCGACAACCCTTAGAATTGCTCTGTGGCTGTGAACACCTCACTTTGGGTATATCCACCGTTCTTTTAAAGTGCTTTGTAGCTTCTGACATGAATTATAGGGACAGCCCCGTGGGGTGTTTTTGCTGCAAAGCTGTGGGTCAGTCAGTTCTTGCTTCGAATTTAATCCTTCTCCCTGTGATCATCTTGCATTCGTACAGGAGCCCCTGGAGGATATGATGTGCTGATTGTGTATGCAAGTGATGCCACTGAATGGTGTCAGTACCTCCAAAACCTCTTCCTCTTTACTCGGCACGTTCGAAAGCATCGGATTCTGACCTACCAGCTGGAAGGTGGGTCTGCCATCTCCCACCAGGATCTGGACCTGTTCAGCGAAAGTCGGAGCATCATCCTTTTGCTGTCTGCTGAGCTGGTGCAGAGTTTTTATCTCCCCCCTGTCCTGAAGAGCCTTCAGGAAGCTTTATGGCCCCCGTACAAAGTAGTCAAGCTGTTCTGCGGTGTTACAGACTGTGATGACTATTTGACCTTTTTCAAGGACTGGTCTCAGTGGCAAGAACTCACAAATGAAGATGAGCCTGATGCTTACCTTGCAGCTGTCAAGAAGGCTATTTCAGAAGGTAAGGTGGCACCTGTGGGGTTGTGCATCCTGGTCAGGGGTTGGAGGAGGGAGATATGTGATATTGCTTATTCCTTGTTTTAGCGCTGATAACGTGTTTTACTGAAATAGAAAACTAAAGCAAATTGCACAACCCCTGTAAACTAGGAAGTTTTGCAAGCCGGTTTTTCTATGCCTAGTCAATTGGTCCCTAATTCAGAAGAGCTTACCAGTGACTCACAGAGAACTTGTGAATTTCGAGGTTATCTTAGGTGTCTGGTTTTGAATGCAAATTGAAAATAAAAACTTAGTATCTTTAAAGCTCTACTTGTAGATATTGTACCCTGCAGTTTATTGACCCCAATCAGTAGAAAATCTTCTTTTCCTTCAGACTTACATTTCTGTCATACCAGAACCAAAATAAGGTTGTCTAATACGTATTCTCTAGTGCTGGGCCTAAAGTCAGAGATATAACCATACTGGCAACATATCAGCTTGTTACATATGATGGAATGGCAGGGATTAATTGGAGAATTGAGCTGATGGCCTTAAAAATAACCCAGCCCATCTGAACGTGATCACCTTGTAACAAGCACAGGGACTTAGTAGGGCAGAAGTACTAACAGCTGGAGACTATAGAAGCCCAATGTACCAAGTTTTGAGTCTGAACTTTTCTAAACTTTGGAAGAGTGTGTGGTACTCCTTTCTCATAGTTTCTGTTGAAATGAAGATGAAGAGCTGTGGGGAGTCTTGCTGGTCAGGATGTTTTTATGATACTGTCATACTTAGGCTTATAGTGTTCTTTGTCAGCCTTAGCAGGATTGGAGTTTGCATCTTGAATTAATATTTATCTGTATTTAGTGTCATAAATGATGCAGTGCAGTCTTATAGTGTGTCTGGTGTTCTGTGCATAAAGGTGCTTTATGCCAGGATAATGACGACAATAATAATGACAAATTTATCACAGTAAAAGTGAATTTTGAAAGGCATGAACTTGGTCAAAACAGTACTACTGAAAAAAAGGTGACTGAGGTATTGTACTGTAGACGGCATTCTCAGGTAACCAGGTCACAACAGATGTTTTAGTACCTTTCAAAAACCTGCATAAATGAAAGTTTGCATCTCTCTCTCAAGCACCCCTAAAATGTCTTGATCCCAACAGATAACCTAGGGCTAAGGTAGTCTGGCTCCTTTCCTTCCAGTAAGGAAGAGGACAGAAAACAGTGGCTGAGCTTTTGTACTCCGAAAAATAAAATTTACCAGACATTAAATTAGCTTTTCTGATGCTTTCTGGCAAAAGTAAAAGCTTAGTAATTGTGGGTCTAGAGCACAGCACCAATATTTTATTAATTTTAAATATGCTATTCAAAGTTAGGGAGGTTTAAACAACATCTCCCTGGATTACTAGTGTTAATGGTTTTACTTAACATGTCCGAGGGCTGTCAGAGTTTTTTAGGCCAGAGTAGGAGTAAGTTCTAGTGTAGCTGAAGAGTGTGTGAGAGTAAGAAGGGATGTTGGTGCTGAAATCTCTTCCTGGAGCCAGCTCTCACCAGTCTGTTCTGGCTTGCTGTGCTCTGAGTGCACAAAGCACAATACTGGGCAGAAGAAAGACTCCTGTGTCCTGGGCTGTGGGTGGAGCGGGAAGTGCAAGTGTCTCCATTCTTCATTAGATGGACTGGCTGTAGTGGGAGGTTTCATGTAGCCAAGTGGTTCCCTACTAGTTAGAGGCTTTCACTCATCTTGCTTGTTTTGGGCACAATAAAAATCAAAGAGAATTTGAGTGAAGGGGACGGGTGTCAGAATGGATCAGCTAGAAACCACTCTGGATCATCTGCTTCTCTCTAGAGAGAGAAGCTGTATTTGTCAAAGGGAAGCACCCAAAATCTGATTTATGTGCTGGGAAAGCATATCTGTTGGCAGTGGTGCACTGAATACAAAGCGTTTTCAACTAAAGAGCAGCCTCTGCTCTCTTTGATGTCAGATGCAGTCAATGAATTGTACTGAGCTGACGTGACTGATCTCCTGTGAGATCTACTGTAGGTGAACCTGCTTTAGCAGGAGGGTTGGACTAGATGATCTCCAGAGGTCCCTTCCAACCTTAACCATTCTGTGATTCTGTGACCTGGCTCTCTTCCTCCACTGCAACGCGGGGTTCTCCACAAGTGAGCTAGTTCTCCCTATGTACAGCTGCTGCCCCTTGGCACACCGGGGACGGTGCCTGAGCGACCTGGGTGCTGGATCTTCCCAGCACTCCTCAGAGATAAAACCAAAATCATTTGCAGTGGAGTCTGCTGTGGCATTTTTCAAACAGTTTGGTACACAAAGATTCAGAATTTCTGAACTGCTGTTGAGGTTATGGGAGGCCCACCTGATGTGAGCTGTCAGCTGCACGCAAGAGTTGGGTAATGTCAGGCTCTTTCTTTGTGCACATCAGAGGAGTTGCCAAGGCAAGCCATCCACTGTCACTCTGACTCTTGTGGAAGGAAGAACCTATGTAAGCTAGGCTGGTTTCATGGCAAGAGTATTTGGATGAATGTATGAGATCTTACCTCTGTGTGGGGAAAAAAGTGACTAGGTGACCTCTTCCATTGCATGATTCTACAGACCAGGTTTTGTGAATGGCCTCAAATGCAAACGTTTTGATGGTTCCTCTGAAGAGAGGACAATCCCAGGTGTACATAGTTCCCTTTTTGGGTGAAACTGTGAACACTTTCTTCTTGGTTGGTAGTAAAAAAATAGCATCTGTCTTACAGTTTGGTTGCAGCCAACCCCAGCATGAGTGACTTAAAGTAAGAGTGTTTGTGACAGCAGATCTCTCCTGTAGAGAAACACAGCCTGTACTCTGCTCGCTGGACTTCACTGTTAGGATTTTAGATGAAGGCGTTGAAGTCGGGAGCTCTTAGAAGGTGTCAGTTAAGTCCATTCTCTACAGCGGACTGTGAACTTCTCCTGAACCAGGCAGCCCTCTATTCCCGCAGCAGTTACCAGAGGAAGTTATGGCCATGTTTGTAATGGTTTGTCTGGGTGTCTTCTTCTGGGTAGCGCTTCTCTTCACATGCATTCACTGGTACTTCTAATAGCAGTGTCAGCACAATTAAAAAACAAAATCTGATGCAAAATAACTGAACTTCAGCTTCCTAATAGCTGAATCCCAAGTGAGTGGAGCATACGATACAGGACACCGTGAGGGCAAATACCCCTCCAGAGCCTGCACACTGGCCCAGCTCAGGCTATGCTGTGGCCTCTAGTGCAGCTGTTAGGCTGTGGTTTGTTTAGTGCATCATGGGAATATGACACCCCCAGACATCACATGCTGAAAGCTATTTTAATTTTTATTAGTTTGGTACAAATTCAGAAATGAGGAAGTATTTATCTAGCCTGATTGAGAACTAGCAGTGCTGACACTGACTCTTGCTCTCTTGTAGATGTGCCATTTTTACTTTATCAATTTTTCAGTCCTGGCAAACTACAGAGACCTTGAAGGTTTCTGTTTGCAGGCGCTCCCGTTGTCGATGGGGAAGTTTTTCAGGCTGTGCAATAGCTGTGCTAAGGACATGGAAATGCTCAGGATGGCACTGTACAAGCCAGCTCAGGTCTGGCAGGTTACAGTCACCAGCCAGGGTGCAGTAACAGCCTGCTGCTTGAGCCCTCTTGTCTGGCTTGTGATACCACACCATGCTGTGCTGTGTGCGTTGGTCAGCTGGGAGTCAGTGACGTTTCTCTTCCTCCTGTGTTCTCAAAGCTCAGTTGACATCTGCTTTGTATTATGGACATTTCAACTTCTCCAATTTATTTCAGCCCCTACCTGTGTTGTCTTGAAAAATTTCAAATTTCCTGCTTTAAAGGTTGGTGTTTCCAAAGCATTTACTAATTAATCAGTGGCTTTGAACTTCCTATACCCAAGTAAACTCTTTCAGGGAAAAAACTCAGGGAAGCTGACATCTGCCTGAGATTGCCAAGGTGGTAACTGAATGTAATGGCAGCTGTGAACCGTGCTGATGAACGGGGAGCTTGGACTTGGCTGAGCTGAGTTCTCATGCAATGAAATGGACAAGAAAGAAAGACTGGTACCAGCAAACTTCTTGCAAAATAGGAAGTTAAGGAATGGGTGTAAGGAAGCATGTGGTGAATATGGAGGAGAGCAGGCAGTTAGATGGAGGATGAGAATTTTGCTGGAGCCCTGTAGGTGAAGAAGAGCTGGAATGTTACTCCACTTAGTGAGGGATGCATTGAGAGATGCCAGAGACCAAGGCAACGAGCCTTTGGGAGGGAAATGGTATAACAGAAACAGCATAAGCTGTTCTCATTCTCCCTCCTGTACATGTTAAGGAATTGGATTAACTTCCTGACTTTCTTCTGTTGCACTGGTAAAACCATGAGTGAAACTTGAGAGCGCATCACAGAATTGTTCAGGTTGTAGAGGACCTCTTGATATCATCTAGTCCAACCCCCATGCTCAGACCTGGTCAGATAAATCAGGTTGCCGAAGACCATATCCAGTCAGGTTTCGAATGTCTCTGCAGGTGGAGACTTCGCAGTCTCCCTGAACAACCTAACAAAGTGTTTTCTTGTGTTCAGATGGGATTGTATGTGTTTCAGTTTGTGTCCATTGCCTCATGTCTTGTCAGTGGGCACTACAGAGGAGCATCTGGCTCCCTCTTTTTCATTCCTTCCCATCAGGTAAAAATGATAAGGTTCCCCTCAGTCTTCTCCAGGCTGAAGAGTTCCAGCTCATGCAGCCTCTACCTGTATGAAAGATTCTGTGGTCCCTTAATCATATTTGTGGTCCTGTGCTGGACTTAAGCTGTAAAGATAAAGTAACCTTGGAATAGGCTACTCGGAGTTTGAGGTCAGGTTGGACAGACATGCAAGATGTTCTCAAGTGTCTCTCAACCCAGCGGGATGAAGTGGTAGTATGCAAAAGATTCAATTCAGCCTGACACTTCTGTAATTATTTGATTGCTAACTTTTGCTCGTAGCTGCCATTTAGGGGTAGGGCCATAAATTCACAATGAATTTGTAAGTTGGGCAGGAGCTGCTCTCCCATTACTTTGGGGTTAATGATAAATGATCTGCTCAGTGATGATAGATTACTTCCTATTATGTATCTCAAGATTTCTACCAAAAGACAGTTTTTTTCCTGGTGTAGCTCATTGGCCAATAGTCTTTCTGTGGAAGGGTATCAGAGTTGGTTCATTTGATGGCTCTGACAAGCTCCATGTTAGGCCTTGATGAACTTATGACCTTCTGATTTACTGTGTAACTATTTCAGGACATGAGGACAGTGAAATCCAGTGTTATCTGGTATGTGAGATGTCCCGAGAAATGACAAAGCAAATACCATAACCTAGAATAATAGTATGTGGATTTTGTGGATAAATTTGAACACTCTTTCCTTTCTTTTTTCCCTGTTAAAAATATGCTAACTCACATTGAATACTTTTAAGGGCAACTTTTCACTAGAAACCTCAAAAGCCAGCAGACAGTGACAGAGCTGCACACTTTAGCATAGGACAGTGGTGATATTATCTCAGGTGGCTACTACAACAATTCATTGAGGTGCAGGTGCTTTGTACTGTGCAGCGGCATTGGAAACTACTGCCCTGACAGTAGCAGCTACTGTGTCTGTTTCTGGCAGGTAGCGCTCCAGTCAGGACTGCTCTGTCAGCCTAATACTGAGACTTGCAGATGGGGCAGTAGTGAAGGGGGTGCTGTGAACTGCAGCCTCCTTCCCCACAAGTCCATTCTGCCCTGTATAGGAGCATGTTCCTACAAGAGAGAGTGTTGTAGTATGATTTCCAGTGCCTGTAGAGTTTGCTCTTGCATGTGGAGGCAGAATAAGCCCTGAATGCTGTACCAGCTCTTCCCTGTGCTACTTGTTAAATTTCATAAAGCATGGTCATTGAGGAATATTGGATGCAGAATTAAATCCTGTTAGAAAGAGGCATGACATGGGCAAGTACTTTATGGGAATGTTAAGCCACTCCCTTAAAAGATATATCCTGGAAATAATGCAGCCAAAAAGAGTTCTGTGAGTTAATTTGACATCCCTGGTCATCTTTTTAGAAAAGGATCATGAAACTATGTCAGATCAGTGCCTCTATGAAACTACCTCCTTAATTTTTTGCCTTACAGAAGATGGTTCTTTGAGACCTGTTATATTGCTAGAGAGATAATGCTGTATCTCTGAGGCTCCAGCTTGTGAGCAGGCCCAGGTTCATGCAGCTCTAACCCACTCCAATGTTACTCTAGGCCTGCTGGAGTCTCTTGTCTGTATGAGATCCTAGATGAGATCCTAGCATTGCATTTGCCTTGCCAGCTGATGTCTTTAAGCTCTCACACAGTGGTCCCACACCCTCACAATGTTCCTGAAGAGTTTCCAGTCCCATGCATGCAATTGCCATTCTCTGCAAGACCCATTTTGGCCCTTAGAAGGTTCTAGAAACTGAAAATTGGATGTGGATGGCTGTGCCAAGTTTGTGATCCCTGCTTGCATCTTCAGAGTCTGTTTGGATATCAGAAGCGCAGTAAAGGAAGCAAGCTAGAGGTAGGAAGGGATGAAAATTGATGTGCAAACCTAAAGGGACAGAGAAACGTGAAGCTGGGAACCATTTGGTGTTTGCTTCTGGCTCTTGGTGCTCTGTGAAGGAATATGTTCTGAGTACTCCTGTCTCTGAGAATTACGTCTAGCATTTATTTATACTAGTTTATTGGAGTGGCTTTGAACAAATGAGGTAGCATGATTATCTGCTGTACTGCAGTCCTTCCTCCTTCCCTTGCTTCTTTTTTTCCCTTTTTTGGAGGGGCAAGGTTAAGTGAATTCTTAAAACTGTATTTTTCTCTGCTATATTGTGTTGAAACAGAAGACACGCTTCTTTAACCCTGCTCTTTGAAGAGGAACGGGTGAGGTATTAGTCAGCCCTCTGGGTGCAACGAGAGTCCGCTTTGTTACGTGGGAGCTCTGCAGCCAGGCTGGTTCTCACTGCCTGTCAAAGAGAGGAAATTGTGACGCTCTTGGACAGGAGTTAAGGTCTGGTAGCATGTCCTTCCTTACAGATGCTAGTATTGTTATAAAAATGACTGATGTTGGAAGCACAGAGACTTCAGAGAGCTGGTTAAAGCAATCAGAGAAACTTTAACTAAGCCCCCAAGTGACACTGAGAGAAATGCATGAATGTCCTTATCCATCTGTAGCAAAAGGGATCGAACAGTTGAAATAGCCTTCCCAGCTGCAGTATGGATGTATTGTCTGTCAGCTAGGTGCTTCATAAAATCCTGGTTTATGCACATTGAAAGCAATACTTCATGGCAGTATGAGATTCAAGCAGTGCTAACATAGGTGCATACTCGCTTTCTAGACAAAGAAATGATAGCCAAGAACTAGTGAAGTACAGAAGCTGGTGTGGTTAGGAAGTGTCAGGCTATAACAGACTTCATGCATGTCACAAATACTAATAATATTTCTCTGTAGCTTTTAGTTCTAATAATTTTCCCAAGTGATTAAGCCAAATTCTAAATATCTGCCAATGTGAATGGCAAGGCTTTAAAACACCTGCTTAAGATAAGAGCTCAGTAACCATCACTGATGGCTTCTTCCAAGTTTGGAACAGCCAAAGTAGCTTCTGCAAAACCGAAGTTGTTTTACAGAGTAGGTCTGAAGAGATGTGTGTAGCAGATTTCAGGTTGTTTCAAAGACCTGTGTTGGGCATTTGGACAGTTGTTTTGCTTCTAGGATTGTATTTTCTAGGATTTTCATGGCTGTTTGTTATTACCATAGAAAGCTTCCTAGGCTTTTTTCAAAAGTGACTTGAGATTAACAGCGGATCTTGAGCTTCTTGGGGGGAAGTTTCATCAGTGGCATAGGCTGGCCTTAGCACGGACTGCTGCAGAAGAGAGTGGTCTGCCTCATTTGCCACCTTTCGTCTGGCTGCGTGATCTGGTGTGGCATTGGACTGCAAGGTGATGTTCCAAGAGAGACTAATTGAAGGAGGGGGAGGGCGGGACTGCCCTTTCAGTAGTGATGTGACCTTAGATCTACTGAAGCCACTTGTAGAGCCGTACCTTCAGGCAAACAGTGATCTTCTGGTGGGATGTTTCCAAAGCAGCTACCCTACTCTCTTGGTTGGATTCCAGCTCTGTGGACAGTCTTTTCTGTCATGCCAAGTGTTATGCATTGTGCTTAAATTAAAGCAAGGGGATACTGCAAGAGGGGAGAGAGAATTGATCAGCAAGTTGGATTTTCGTGTTTCTTGCATGTGCTTGCTCAGGAAGACTTGAATCAGAGGTGGATATAATGTGATTCTTGGCACCCTCAAAAATCATCAGCCGTGCATATGCTTTTTCAGTATGTGGTGTCTCCTCCTGGCACAGGTGGTTGAACGGAACTATTCCAGCCTGTCTTTCTTGAGATTTTGGTCACGTACACAGCATCTGTTGTCCGGGTGGCCAGAACACTGCATCTTCTTTACAAGCTCTTCCCTGTCTCTGTTCTTGTCCCTTGCATCCCAGCTAGCTCTTTAGGTTTATACACTTAATCCTATCACAAATTGACCACTAGGCCTGGTGAGACCCTTGGGCTGAGAGTTCAAAGAATGTTAATGAGTTGGCTTGCAGTTTCTCAAGCACAATAGCCAGGCATGCTTTTAGCTTGAGGCAGGCATAGTGTGTGGTATATGATTGCTTGAACCTTAGTGAAAGAGCTACAGGCTAAGTAGACTTCACATTAGTAGCACACTCTAGACATGGTCAGATAAACTGGGTTATCTCTGTGTTGTAAGGGGGACTCTGCATTTTACCCCTGAGTTGACAGCTACTCTCTTTGCAGTAGATACGAGTGAAATGTGTAAATGTTCCTCCTCATCCTGGCGTTTGGGGACCGGCAGCTCAGATTACACCCCCACTGTCAGCTGCTGAAGCAGAGATCCTGGTCCTGTGTCTCACTGATACGGCCAAACACGTGGTCTTTTTTGCTGGTTCTGCTGCATGGGCCATAGCCTCTGGTGAAAATAAAGACAAGAAGGGGAAACAGGAAGGGAAAAGAGGGCTGTGATGGGTGTAGTTGCGTTTTAAACTGCTATAGCTCTTTCTGTTGTATGTGCTCCCATGAATGCACAGATACGATTTTTTGCAGCTCAGCAGACTCAGTAAGCCAGGATAACTCTCTGGAGTGAGGTGTGCATTTGAGCTGAAACGAAGTCTTTTCTGGACAAGTAATAGCACTCTAAGGGCTGTATTGGTACTCATGTGCTTTATTAGGTAACGGAATATGATATTTCTTCTCTAGGACTGTGCTAGGTCATGTGATGAGGTTTCTAAGAGCGGAATTTGGCACAACCTCAGAACAGTATTTGAAGGGGTCTGCATTTGGGGAACATGTGTCTGTTACTGGGGTTGGAGGGAAACCTGTGCTGGATTCAGACTGTGTGCTTTTCCTGAGGTTTTGCATGTTGCAGTTCTAAGAGTCACTGTTATCTTAGGTGCACCCTGTTCTTTCCATTAAAGGTGCTGTTCTCAGCTCAGGGCTGCCAGTGAATGAGCAAGAGCTGTAAATTTGAAATAGTTTTTCAGGATGTCATAAATTGCAATTTCCTCTTTAGTCTGTGATAGGATTACTGAGTGTTGCCTTGTCATCCTGGGGAAACTGCTGAGGTTCTCTGAAACTACCCTGTGCGTAGACCTTTGTGGATGATGTTTTTATGCAACCTGTAGCATTACAGACCAAGAGTGCACCTTCTGCAGCTACTGAGGAAGAGGGGCTGCAGACCAGTGATCACAAACTGATCTATAAGAGCCCATCCAGTCGTCATCTGCAGTCGAGGTGCAGCAGGCTGAGGAGCATGGCTGGGGCAGATGATGTGTGGTAGGCTGTTTCCCACCTGCTACCTCTGTGGCACTGTATCCATGACAAGAATTCCAGAGGTGTGTTAATCCATTTCCCATTTCCATCTGTTCCTAGTGCAGGAAGGACTTCCATCTGGGATTCCTACCTGCGCTTTTGCGCATCAGGAAGTGTCACATGCAGTGGTTATATGCATCAGTCTGATCACAGTCGCTTTGCAGATGACCTTGCCTCCTCAGTCCCATTTTTAATTTCACATTAATAAGGAGTGCCAGGAATAATTAAAAACTGAGCCCAGCCCAAGCAGGCAACTGGAAGTTACTGGTGACATTTGTCCCTAAACTGGAATATTCCCACAGAAGCTATCTTTGATCCTGTGGGTTACCTTCCGCACCTGCTTGAGGTTTTTATTTTATCATTGTTTTCTAGTGCCTGGTATTTTTCATATTTTTTCTCTTTGCTTTCTCTTCTGTGTCCTCTCCACTCCTGTGGCTTTTCAGACTTTCCTTTATTTACCTCATGTTCTCAAAACTATGTGCTGAGTTTCCTGTTCCAGAAACCCAAGTAGTGTATTTATTGGCCACTTTCTCCTCCCTACCTTCCAGTATTTACAGGAGTGACATGGATTTGCCCTTGGCATTGTAAACAACTTTTGGTGATGCAGCTTTCTCCAAATACTTTTTGTTTCAAATGTGGAGTTAAAAAATAACTTGGAAGCAGCATTTGGGAACACTGAACCAAGAAAGTAAAAAGATTCGTTCACTTGAGTTAAATTTTCATGAAGATCACGAAAGCCTGCTGCAAAGACATTTTATGTCTTTCAGTTACATGTCTGTAGTTATAAAATATAACAAAGAATACCTGTTCCTAGAGTTTGGATGAGGTGCTATGTATAGAGGAACTGTGGAGTAATGTACGTTTTTGAGTATGAGGGATATATATTGTCTTAGTAGGTTACAAAGGTCAATGCAGCTCGCCTTCTGGCTTCTTACAATTTGCTGAAACACTGGTCCTGTCAACAGGTCTCTTAATAACCCACTTGTGTTCTTCATAAGGATGCAACCTCCCTAAGAGAGGCACAAGCGTGTGTATGCACGCCAGCTCAAGCAAAACTTGTCATAGTAAAACACAGCTTGTTTCCTTGATAGAGGATGAGAACTAGTTTATTGTAACTTCCAAGGACAAATGAAATGTGACTGCTTTCTTTGCAGAACTGAAAATCTGGTTTTAGGTGCTATGCTTGTATACGAGCTGCTTGGGTAAGAGCTTTGAAGAGAAGGGGAGATGTCCCATATTATATTTGTTCTATATGGACAGTTTTACAAAATCGTACATTTTCTTGTGTTTTTCTCTGTTTACCTGCTGCTTTTCTGCCTGCTTCTTTCCGTTTGGTTGAAAGGGGAAATGTTGCTACAGCATAACCCAGTCTTGAGGGATTGTCACAAGATGTTTTGCTGCTGAGCCTGTATCTCCTTGGTAAAACAGGGGCTTGGAGGTTGGCATGACGGAAGATAACTTGCCCTGCTTTGTCAGTACTCAGCCGGCTTCTCACAAATGCAGCTGGAGTTGCTCTGGGAGACTTAATGTCCTTGTTTGCACTTGGAAAAGGAGGCTGGCTAGTTGCTAGCTTCAGGGGACAGCAGGAGCTCTCTTAGAGGGCATTCTCTCTTGCTCTGGGTGTCTGTGGCCTCGTGAAAGCTATTTTTAATGATTGATGAGCTGATCAATGGATGGAGTGTTCACAAGATGCCAGCGAGGGGATAATATACACATGCAGAAATTATATGTTCAAGCTGTGGCCCAGTTCTTGCCATTTGCATTAGTATCTGGATGACAGAGTGGTCTGGACAGGCTGCTGACTCCTTCTGAGCATTTGTGTGTCCTGTGGTGTGAGGGCTGACTTCTGAGAAACCACAGCTGCCGGCTCCATGCCGATAGCCCCCCGGCTTTGCCAGGAGGAAATGGATGACAGAGCGAGCTGCGTGTGCTGTACAGCCGCGGGTCAAAATAGCTGGCTGCTTCACGTTGGTTTCTAAAGCTGCTAAATGGCTCGTGAAGCACAAGGCCTGTGTTTTCCCTGGGCTTTTCCCGGGGGTGAGTTTCTGCAGGGCAGCTGTGCAGGGAGCCTGGCAGGGCACGTGAGAAGGGGCTGGCACGGGGCTGCTCTCTGCAGTGCAGCTGCTGGTGCTTTGTGGAGTAGGGCATGTTCTTCAAGGGGAAATGTGGTTGTGTTTCTTGGACCGCATCTCCTCCCCTTGCTGCTATTCTCACAAGTATTTCACAGACTCAAGCGTGGCCTGAGGTAGCCTTAATTTAAAGGGGAACAGAAAGGCCTTCCAGTCAAGGCAGAGCCCTTTATAACCACGAGCTGTTGACTACAGCAGCTGCTCATGGAGAAGCTCAATTCAGGTATTCACTTAGTTTTCTAATGATTCTGTTCATCTCCTCAGTGATGGCCTCTCTAGCTTGGGTATCAGAGAATCATAAAATTGTAGTGTCATTACAACGATATAATTGCTGAATCTGTATATGCAAGTGAGTTGTCATTACTTAAGTATCTTTAGAGCATGGATATTATTGAATGTAATGGGATGCTTTCCTCTTCTAGTGCTTGCATGTTTGTAAGTCAGAAGCCCGTGACTAGAACTTGCAAGATGACCATAGCGTCACTTCACTGCTTTTGTGGGAAGTTGGTAATTTGCAATTTCAGAATTTTCTGAATGAAAAAACAGATGAATAATTCATACCCGAAATTCCGAGTGCCTGTTGCGTCAGCTGTTAATCCAGTTACTGATTAACATTGCTTGCTTCTTCCCATATTACCTAACAGCTCTGTTCTTACGTACCACCTCCGGGCAGTCAACTCCGTTATGAGAATGTGGAAGTGCAAAACAGGATCAGGCAATGCCAGAACTTCTTAAAGTCTTATCTGCTAATTTGTTTCTAGTATCAAATAACATCAGTGAAGCAGAAAGACCAGGGGGCTTGTTAATCTCCTTGCTCGCCTATTATCCTTGCTTACTGTAGATGTTGTAGCTGAGATCCATAGCTTTAGGTTTTATTTTCCTCTGGGCAAGTGAGGTACAAATTACCATACTAATGGTTCCATATTGGGGTGGGAATGATGCCCTCAGTGTCAGGATGCTGGCCAGTGTCAGCTTATGCATGTGTTACAGGAACATTAATGCTTTGCTGCAATTTGGTCATCATTTGCTCTCATCTGTGGTGAGCTTAGTCTTTCTGATGTAGTCATGTCAGAAAAAAACGACAGAGATTGCAAAGACACTTCTAGTCACAGTTGCCTCTTCTCCTCCCCGAAAGACCTGGTGTCTTGTTCTGCATGTGCCAAATGCCTGATGTGGCAGCTGTCACGTAAGGGAAGGATGTGGGACCAGTCCTTTATTTTCTTCTGTGCAGCTGGGCAGCCTCACATTCCCAGGTGGGAGTAGCTGCCTTTCTCTAAGAGAAGGGTTCCCAAAACTCGTGTCTGCCTTTTGCAGCTGACGACTTTGGACAGTATGAATTAAAATACTGAGTTAAGGAATTTAAAACCTCAGTCCATTTTCTGTAATACTTACTACCACTGTCTAAAAATCCAAAAAGATCACATTCAGCACACAGCCTTGTGTCAAAGTAGTTTCTTAGTCAAATCTGTGTATTTGTGTTGGTGCAGTTTTAAAATCTGTTTGCTAAATTACGTGTACTGTTCTAGGTTTGTTTTAAGAAATGTTGATGTTGTGGTGATGCCTTACTTGAACTTTATAGAGCTGAGCTGCAGATTTTTTGCTTTACTTTTTCTGCAGCAAACATCAGAGCGACAATCTACTTGTACTCATGTGAGTAGGTTTTCTTGCCATGTGAAGTGATTCACATACTTAAAGTTAAGCATGTGTGCACCACTGTTTGTGGAAAAAAATGTCAGCTGAATGGTTCACTAAAGTTTTGTGGCTTAAAACCTGTCTCCTGAAAGCAAAGTTGCATTCATATAATCCATAAAATCCCATCTAAGTGCATAGAAAAAAAAGTGCATGACAAAGAATTTCGAATGTCCTAAGTTTAAGTCTTTGGTAATGATAATAATGAAGTACTCTAGATTTTAATTCCTACCTTCTAGCTTCACTGTTTGAAACTAGCAGGCCATGAACTCCCAATATAAGCCTACTTTAATAACTTTAACTCTCTTGTTTTGTGGAAACTTGATGTACCCAGAGGTTGGGGGATTCTGAGTAAAACCTGGACTGTTTGCAACTTCGCTGTATGGATGCCACAGATTAGACAGTGTGGTTGATCACTTAGGTCTTATCAGGACTGAGCATTTGAAATAGAACGTTTCTCACTAATATAAAACCTCTGCCAGTCCAAATTTGAGTTTTCATCTAGTAAATAATTTGTACTGCTCTTTACAGATGTGTTTTACAGTAAGTAGTCAATAACAAATAACTTTCAAAATGTTGTCTTAAGTCCTTGACTGCTCCACGTTTTTGCAGGGTTTGGAAAATTTTGGTCGTGGCAGATAGAGTTTCAATAATTCATGCTAGTTTCTGGCAAGGGAAAATCAGTGACTTTCACCACGTGTTTCGAGAGACAGGAAAAACGATGTGAATCATGTGAATCAAGAGGTAGAAACTAGATAAGAAAGTGTTCTCTACTAAGTAGATACAAAATTGTCTGTTGTTTCCTTTCTCTAACTGGGAAAAGTGTTTCCTAGCAGGGGTAGGAGACCTGTAATCTACTTTAATTCTTGCTAGGCTTTTTTTTTGCAGCCAGTGATATCATTTCAGTTTGCTCTTCCTTCAATATCCATACTATTACTGGGAAACCAGAATGAGAACATTGTTTTGTACACACAGATTGTAGGGTTACGTGCATTTACTTCTACTCTAGGGTCTGTTTGGGTAATGTTATTCTTCAATGCAAAGGCTCTGGGTTTCAATTTCACTGTTGTATAGGTACAGGAGCTTGTATTTCTTGCTTGAATAACAGGATCCTTTCAAACTACTGCCTCATGTTGTGTTTTGGTGACACAATAATGAAGTTGGGAGTTGAGGTGAGCAACGTAAGCAGGATCTAGAAAACTAAAGATGCTACTGAAATGAAATAAACATTGGTTTTCTTCATTTACTTTAGGAGAGGATGACTAAAGGCTGCTGCCCATCCTACATTGTACTCAAAGCTCAGCTGGAGTCAGATGAGTCCAGTTGCCAATCATTCTTATATTAGACATTGACATACTAGTTTTTCTATCTAATGTGAGGAAGAACTGTCCATCTCAGCAACTAGTGGCATTGGTTTTTGTTTTGTAAGCATGTTCAGTGCTACTCCAGCACTTTTGTGTCTTTGTGGGTGTTTTCCACATAAGGAAATAAAAGAGGAAGCTCTGTAGTTTCCCTTTCTTTGACTAGATCCCCTTTTCTAAGCATTGCTTTGAGAAGAATAACAAGTTTCACTCCACCACCTCCCTGGCTGTTTTTCAGAATGGATGTGTATAATATGCGTTTTCAGCGAAGGGGAGTGATGTAACAGAACCCTGTATGCTTTCTTTTAGACTCAGGCTGTGACTCTGTGACTGATACAGAAATGGAAGACGAGAAGAACCCAGTTTACTCCCACAGACTCACCATGAGTGAAGGACATAAATCATCCAAGAGCACTGGGGACCATCTGGTGGTGCAGCCTGACCGCATACAGTGTGGGGTACTGTATGTTGCCTCCTTGGGCTACGTTCTTACTGTGGGCTTGTGCAATCCGTTATACTGCTCAGTAATGGGCAGCTTTACAGGCCTGGGAATTAGTCACTAATTCCTTTTCTGTCACCTTCCCTCTCAGCCTGCTGTCCTCAGTGTCTCTGTTTCATGAGCTCGGTTCCCTGTGCCCAGCAATAGCCTGGCACCATGCAGTGCCCAGTGTTGTCTAGGCTGCAATGTCAATTGTTGACAGATAGTCTCATTAACATTGCTTCTTGCCTTGTGTGCTGTGGGGCAAGTTCACACTCTTGACTTCCCATCTTCCATTCTGGTGAGATTTAGGGGTGGCAAATGGAGTAAAGTGATTGTAATGAGCCAATTAACTCTACAGCCTGGATGCAGTCTAATATGACAATTCTGGTGCATGTCCTGCAAGTGACTCCAAAGAGCTCGGGTCATGGCTTTCTGTCTGAAAACCAGCCTTTCTTAGTATAGCATCCCCTCATACTGAAAGTTTCTTCCTTTTTTCTGTTTAGAACGGGGCTGTGCTGCTTCGGGGAGGAGAGTGATAGAGTTGAAACTAAATAATGTTATAAATCTGGTTTTAATCGGTTTATTAATCTAGTTGATAAATCTGGGGTTTTATTGATTTAATGCATGTATCTATGCTGGTGCAAGCTGTAACAGAAGCCAGCTGCCCAGTTACTTCATGACTGGAAGGATGCTCGTGAAAAATATTCAGGACTATGAAAATGGCAGATGAAAATTTGTTAGTTGCAATGACAACAAAATCCCTAGAAAAGGAACTTAACAAAGTAAGTGTTCTTATGTTATGAATGTGCATGTTGTAATGCCTTTTCTCTTAGGTGCAGACAACAATTTATATTATCATGAAATGTAAACTAGATGGCGAAGTGAAAACTGAAGTTGAATTCTCTCCAGAGAATGCATCGTCTGTGCGTGTGCTGGCTGAGATGGAGAATGAGTACACAATCTCTGTGGAGGCCCCAGGTAAGCTTGGTTGAGATTTCCCCCCTCTCTCCACCCCATTGCTTCTTCCTATCTCATCCTGCTTGTCCTGAAAAGCTCCAGAGGGATAAGGGTAAAGGTTGCAGCACAGGAGAATTTGGCGCTTGGAAATATTTAACTTGCATTCTCATTCGTGATGGTTTTGTGATGAAGAATTGAGATAGACTTCTGCTTGGGGGCTCTGTTTTCCCCTCAGCAGCGGCAGGGTTGCAGTGCAGAAACACCTTACTGGGAGTTCTGAGAGCAGTTTGTGGCTTGTAAAGCACTTTGAACTTAGCTGCATGTTATAACCACCACCACCATGTTAGTATTGGCAGGGCACCAAGAGGAAGGTAAGTGCCAGTAAATAATTGCATGACTATAACAGCATGTGCTTAATGTTGATCTCTCTGTGATCAGAACTGAAACTATTTATCCTGGCTTACCTTTCCATTTACATATGTTCTGTAGATATCTCTAGATATTCATATTTACAAAACTGTAGGTTGTCTAAATGTTGGGTTCACTAAACTTTAGGGGTAAGATTTCCGAGCCCTACAGATTGATAGTAATTTCCCGGCATGATTTTATTTAATCTATTTTGGTCTGTCCTCTTGAAGAGTCATTGTGGCCGATCTGAGAATAGAGATTAATAGTCATTATAGCAACTCCCATTAATTCAGTGAGGTGGACTGATTTAAAGAAGGTGACCTCACCCACATAAAATGTTCAACTTAATCTGTCTTAAATCAAGATTTATAATTTAAACATGGACTTGGAAACTAACTTGCACTTTGAATTATAAACATGACCTTCACATTGATGGAGTTTACAACTATGTAAGCTCTGCAGTTTCTAACAGTAAAAAAAAATTTTTAATTCCCTTCATCAGTTCCTGAGTTGTTAACAGCCAGACATATATAGAGGGAAATATCAGTTTCACTGGGATTCGAAATATTTGTGTTTGAAAGTTCAGACCTATGAACTGGACAAAACATCAAGAACCTCTCAAGGTGCAAGCAGGAGAAATCCTGTGCATGGGTAAAGTTGCAAAGCTGAAATTCTTTTAAGTTGGTTTCATTCAGAGATTAGTGCAGCTGACAGAGGTTGCAAAACCGCTAGTGACTTTTCTGTTTTCTCTCCCCTCATTCCTCAGCTCTGATATTTTATGGCATGGTTTAGACACTGTTCCAGAGGAAGCCAGGCATGGAGAGATGTGAGGCTTTCTAGTTTGAGATGGTGTGCTGTTAATGTTAGTGGTCCAGACTACTGTTAGCGGAGGACCTAGCAGGTCACAGGTGTGATGTACATTGACATAACTATGAAGAAGGCAGTTCCAAAGTACTTTCCTACCTAGTGTTCAGATCAGCATCTCGTTTTTTCATGACTCTTCATTAATTCAATACAACAGAAACTGTTTTGGTATCCAGCTGGCAGTATCTCCAAACTCAAGGTATTTGATGTAGACCTATTCCCATTGTTTCTTTTAACAGTGATTTCTTCACTTTCTTTCAGATTTAACCTCTGGGACAGTGCCTCTGCAGATATATTCAGGGGATTTGATGGTGGGAGCAGCAAGTGTCACCTATCACACCGACATGGAGGAAATCAGCAGTCTGTTGGCTAATGCAGCCAACCCGGTACAGTTCATGTGCCAGGTAATGACTCCAGCAAACAGCTGCTGTGGAAATCAGCTCTTTCAGAGGCTACACAAGTGGACAAAAGCAAAAGCGCTTGTCATGAAGTAGCTCTTCTGAAATGAAGAAATGCAAGGTTATTTAGGGATTTTCACATAACCTTAACATCCCCTTTTAGTGAAAGCATTGGGTGCTTTTTCTGTCTCTGGAGCAAATAGCTGGCTAACATGACTCAGGCTGTTGAGCTAACAAAAACTGCAGTCAGTCAACACTCACATTTAGACCCCGATGACTTGAAAAGACTGGGATGACAGAACCTGATGTAACAGAAAGTACAGTAAAGAAATAAATTGTTTGGAATTTGTATCTGACTGTTCTTGGAAAAGATGTGAAAAGGTAGCAAAGATTCATACTAGCTGATTGAAGTGGAGTAACGTAAAATGATTTGTTTATTCTTAGCATTTATTTCTTTAAAGCCACTCCTCAGTTCTCATTTTGCACAGCTGGGGTACCTGAACATTATTAGAGGGATAAAACTTGCACAAGCAAGTTCTCCAGATGCGTTGTCTTTGCTGCCTGCCTGCATGTCCCTGATCAACCATGTAGTGGAAGCCTACAGAGCAGTGTTGTTAGTCATCAGTGTACCTGGAGCTGGAGAGACTCTTTCCCCTTTCTTTTTATTTCAAGTTGTGGAGCAGTTGGTACCAGGCTGTACCTCTATTTGGGGAACAGGCATGCTTCTCAGTCTTTGGTTAAGAACCAGTCCAAAAGCCAAACCCAGAGTGTACACTAGAGCAATTAAAAATGGGCTAGTTCATGCTTGAAGCAGGAGTGACACTTCATTGGAACAGTATCAGAAGTAAGATTATACCTGTCAAGAAGTAGGAAATAACAGTTTTCTGTGCTTCCAGTTGCCTGAATGACTTTCTCATTGTACTCTGTCTTGTTGTGGAGTGTAGGGTTCTCATCTGCACAGGTTAGTGATGTTCTGTTTCTGGACCAGGAAGCTATTAATGTTCTTTGCTTGACCTGAACATTGCTACCTTCAGTATGCCTACTGTATTCTGTTATGCTCTAAATAAAGAAATACCTTATTAATCTCACCTTAACTGAATCTCTACTCTCCCCCAAACAAAATAATTTTTCATTTATCCCTAGGCCTTTAAAATTGTGCCATACAGCATAGAAGCACTGGACAAACTGTTGACTGAGTCACTGAAGAAGAACATTCCTGCCAGTGGTTTACACCTGTTTGGAATCAACCAGCTGGAAGAAGAAGATATGACAACAAGTAAGTTGAAAGATTTTTGTTTTCTTTTTAAACTTCATCTGTATCAGTTGTTTTACCTTGGAGTGCATTAACACTGGAGTGTCTGATACCTGAACAGGCTGTCTCAAAAATCTTGGATCTCAGCCAGGAAGCTCAGTTTCTCATGATGCCTATAGATTGGGGATTGCTGTTTGGGTCAGGTGACCCTTTTTTATTACATGCACCAGTCTCACTTCCTTGTGCTGTGACAGATGCAGCTATGTAGGCAGCTTCAAACACAACCAAAGTGAAAAGATGATGCTCCCCAAAATGTCTCCCATATTTTATTCACTTTTTCTTCTCCCAGTCCCACATGGCATTTCTCCCCAGCCCAGTCCTTTTCCCCCAACCCTGTGTCTCTGCTCTAAGGTGTACAGTGGGCACTAAGCAGTTTGATTGGTGAGGCACCATGACATGGTTGCCTTACAGCAGCTGTATCCTACTGGAATAATGGTCTAAGCGGTCCTTGCAAACCTGTGATCCTACACAGGTTTCACTGTTACAGTGCCAGATTCCCCACTAAAGATCATAGGACTTAAGCCTTGAGATGAACAAGGTACTTCAGTTGATTTCTGCAAGGTTAGCTCCATTTTGAAAGTGTATTTATACTTTTCAGGACTTTCACATCTGCTTTGGTCTGTGTATTTTCTAGAAACTTTGTTTCTCACCTACTGGCTCTGTTGCTGTTAGAGAGAAACTTGGATTCTAACAGACTCCTGTTCTCAACAGATCAGAGGGATGAGGAGTTGCCAACACTGCTTCACTTTTCTGCAAGATACGGGCTGAAGAACCTCACCGCCTTGCTGCTGACATGCCCTGGAGCACTGCAGGCCTACAGTGTAGCCAACAAGTATGGCCACTATCCAAACACCATTGCAGAAAAGCATGGCTTTAAGGACCTCCGCCAGTTCATTGATGAATATGTGGTAAGAGGAAGCAGCAGTCCTGCATTGTCCTACAGCAAGTGTGGGCAGTGGCACCAAGCTTGGCACTTGATGTTGTGGGAGCAGAAGTGATGGGGTAATAAAGGGTGTGGTGTGGTAGGGTGTAGAAGACAGACAGACAGCCACGCTGAAAGATCCCAGACTGGAGTGTTGGGTGCATCTCTGGAGCTGGGGAAGTTCTTGGGGCTTCTGCACAGAGCAGATAAAATGGAAACAGAGACTGCCATGCAAGGTTTCTTTATCATCCACTCTAATGAAGTTTCTGCAGGGATATGGTTGGTGCCTGGTGTACTCTTCTAACCTCTGATCTTGGGAAAACTACAGCCCCTTCATCCCGCTTACTTTAGGGACTATCATGGGAACAGAATATGTTTGGGAAGGTACAATCTGGGGTGCTCCCTGATTAGTCATAGCACAGTCTGGATTGCTTATTAGCTCGTTCACAGCTTATTTGTGTAGTCTGCCTACTCCAAATCCATTCCTTCCATTTCTGCATTAGGATAGCTCTCAGTTTCCTCCTTGTTCTGTCTGGGAGCCCAATTCACAGTTCACTTCTCTTGGAGCTAATGACATTCCCAGAAAATGGCACTTTGACATGTCCAGATGGACCTGACTCCAGCTGTACCAGGCAACTTGGGGCTTGCTTCTTGAAATAAGCATGAACCTAGGGTTATATATTAGAGCTAAATAAATGCCGTTCCCTGTTCTGAGATAAGGAGGGCTGCAGAAACTGTAAATTGTGCAATTAAAATCTTTGCATTAGGTAAGTGAGACATGCCTAGGAAGCCTTTCCAACATCTTATGGCAGTACTCTGCTCCTCCTGTGTTGTCTTCTCCACCAGCACAGTGACAGATCTGTGTTGAGAGCAGATCCTGCTACTGGCCATCAGGCTAGTGCAGCTTAGTACCGGAGCACACAAATGATCTGCACCTGTGTGTCCACTGCAAGGCAGTGGCTAGAAGTACTATTAGTATGGATATCTGAAAATCACAGTAAACCTCTTTACTCACCTAATTTTCTCTCTGTCAAAAGTTCCTCTGCACCTCTCTAAAGCATCAAATGAGCTACCTGCCTGACCTGTTTTGACTGTGGAGGGAAGCACGCGTAGGCAGTTTTGACACACATATCCTGTGGATTGAAGGCCCATGAGGTAGCTGTTGTGGATGGAAGAATATCTTGCAGTACTGCAACTGGTTAAGGTGGCTGTGCTTGTGGCATAGTTGGAACTTGGGGAGGGGACTGGGACAAAGCGTTATATTTTGCTCCCTTGCATAGTTTGGTTAAGATCTGCTCTCCCACCCCCCACCCCATGTTGCAAATATGTGAGAAAAAGGTTCTGCTGTCCTGTGAATTGAAAGTTGCCTGTATTACATGAATAGCTGCGTGCTGTGAGGTTTCCTGTTAACCTCACAGAAAGGGGTCTGTGTACTCCCACTCTGGGTGTTAACGTGCTGCTGCTAATGGCAAGAAACTGAAACTGAATCTACACCAAAGCTAAAACTTTGCTTTCTTGTAAGTGCTCCACATGTGGCAAGCTTTCCCCCTTATGGTCAGCTATGCTTACCCCAAAATAGCATTTGATAAGCGCTTGTATTTTTAGAATGAGCTTTGTCTGTGTTCTAGGAGTTTACAGACATCAGGTAGGACATGAAACTGAGGGGATGAGAGGCTATAATCAGTAGTCAGAGTGTGTCAGCACCAACTTGTTTCTCACCTTCATTACCTATTAATACAACACAGATCTTGAAGGCAGGGCCCAGACAGCTGTAGTGGGGATTTAATTCCTTTGAGAAGCCTTAGTCATTGGGAATGGCTACTTTTAGAAGGTTTTTTTGGTCAGTCATGGGAGAGTGAGATATATTTAGCTTGCTTTGATTCTCCAGTTTCTTTATTTAAATGAGACTTGAATGTTGTTTTTTGTTTGTTTGTTTGTTTTTTCTTGGCCTCCTTCCTCTACAGGAAACTGCAGATATGCTGAAGAGTCACATTAAGGAAGAGCTCATGCAAGGCGAGGAGGATGAATCTGTTTATGAGTCCATGGCTCATCTGTCCACTGATCTGTTAATGAAATGTTCCTTGAATCCTGGATCTGATGAAGAGCTTTATGAATCTATGGCTGGATTTGTACCTGGTGCCCCAGAAGATCTTTGTATGTATATTTATAGAATTACAGATTCGTAGGATGGTTTGGGTTGGAAGGGACCTCTAAAGGTCAGCTGGTCCAACACCCCTACAATGAGCAAAGATATCTTCAACTAGATCAGGTTGTTCAGAGCTCCCATCCAAGAGGCCTAAGCTGACCTGTTGCTCTTACACACAGCAGCACCTCAGTTGAGTTTCAGAGTAAGGGCTGGTTATAGCTTTTCTGCTCTCACCTTGAGGAAACCATCCTCCAGTTCTGATGTTGCATGGCTGATAAAATTGCTCTAAACCTTTCTTTGATTGCCAGTCTACAAGATCAAGAGCTGTTTCCTCAGTGCTTTGAGGACTCTCTGAACCCTGAACAAGAGAATTAGTATTTTGAAGGGACCAAATTTTCTACCATGTCCTGCTTCTCCCTCCTGAGATCCAGGGAGGTAGGAACACTCTGGCTTACAGACACTAGTGGAAAAGAACACACTGTGATTTTATGGAGAACTGGGAAAGTGGAAAACAAGAACTGAAATGCTACCTTAACGAAAGAAAACCAACATCTAGAAATATATGTACTGAAGAGACTATAATTGAAAAATCATTATTCTAATCTACTTGGTTTATTGCTAAAAATATAGAGCTAATTCTGATAAATATGCAGATGTTTAACTTTTTCACTATTCCATTAGTACTCAGTGAGGCTACAAGTATTCAGTCACTGCAAATATCAAGTAGCTATATTAAGAAATTGTAAATTTGCTGTTCTTACTTATCTGCCTATTTGGTCAGACTTGATCCCACTGATATATTTTATGATTTCCATGATGAGCAGAGAATCTAGCTTATTACAGTTTAAGTACCTGCATAAGGACCTCTAGTGTTTCTGTAGTTTTAAGTGTGCTGCATCAGGGATAAAGTTTTCTTACTGAAATACTTATAGGCTATGTCTGTCCTGGGCTGGTTTTTTCCTCTTTTGGATTAAATGATGTTACAGAACACTTTGTTGATTATGGACTCCAGATGATTTTTTTGGTTCTCTGCCTGAAATCATAAACTCTTCTTTGTTAAGTTTTGTTTGGCTACTGCAGGGATAGTTTTGCTACCAAAGCCAGCATTATTCTGCCTTCAGGTGGAGATAAGCAGTAAGGCTGGTTTGACTTAAAAGGAACAAAGCTGCTGTTGTTTGCAGTAAAAAGGGAGAGAGTTTGTAGATGTTTGGAAGTTCTGTGGGCAACCAGTGCACCTCTGAATGGGGTTGATTGATTAAGTCTGTGGAGGGGGAAAAATGTGTTTAAAACTACTAAGCCAAACTTCTCGTCTTCTACCCCTGAAATGTCCAGATCTCCCAGAAACTATGCAGGGGATATTCCGTTATTTTGTGCATGCAAATCAAGCTCCCTGTAATCAACCACTTTTGAACTGGACTCTGAAAAGCATGTCTGAAAATATTCTTGTATTGGTTCAGATTTAGATCAGAATAGCTTCCTGACAAAAAAACCATTTGCCAACCCTGAAGACTGTTGGTGGAGGAACTAATTGTTTTAAGGCGTTGTTTCTTCTTCCCTGCTGAAGATCACCACCTCCCTCAGTCTGCTGTCTCAGTTGCTTGTGTGCCTGTCCCCTTGCCCATTCTGTCAAACAAGCCACATTAAGTTAAACACTTCAAGTGCACAGGTTTTCCTGCCTTCCTCTGGCAGATCTCAGGAGGGAGTTTGGCTGATGTTTTGGATGAATTCAAGAAACAGAGCCTGCTTGGCTGACAGGCATGGAGATTGAGAGCTAGGAAAGGTTGTGCATTTGAAGCCTAAGCCAGGCTGATTTCCTTAAGCCTCCTCAGTAGCCCAGGTCCAGCAGGCATGTGCCTTTTAGGGGAAGCTGCTGCAAGCACAGCCACATCAGCAGGGTGGCAGAGATCTCTGGGATCCGCACAAGGAAGTTCTGGTGTGCAAGTGTGCTGCAGGCTCTGCAGGGATAGTAGGACTAGAAAGGTAAAAACTCAAGCTGTCACTAAAGTAGGTACTTATGATTTCTTTGCTGAAAAGCAGATCTGAATGAGTCTGTGTTTTAAAATGTTTTCTTTGTTGGTGAAATGCTGTATATCGCTTATTTGTAATACCTCAGCTGGGAATATGAGCACTTTTCCTGCTTCTCCTAGAGTTCTCCTAGTGTATTGCCCCTGTACGTCAATCTTCCATGCAGGAATCTTTTACTGAAAATCTCTGGGGTTTTATGTAGTCTGTTAGTCTTTGCCTGAAGAATATTTACAGCTTGTCTGAACTGTCCTTAAAATCTACCTGTATTGTAACAGACAAGTTTAAATTGGCACAATGATCACACTTAGACTGGTTCTCTCAAAGCGAAGGTGTTTCAATATTATTTACAATACCAGCACACAGGCAAGCCCTCACTGAAATTAGTGGGAGTTCTGGCTGGTTTAGAGCTGCCATCACAAATAAAGGGTTCTTTTGTAATGACTTAAAGGTTTGTGAGGATAAAAAGCTCCCTGCGAAATCATAATCAACTTCTACTGAGGTACTTTCTCCAGGTCAGAGTCGCCCTTATGTGAGTAGTTATGGCGGTGGTGTAGAGTACAATACCTGGGTTATTTGAAGTGTAGCCATACTGTGGCAGCATGCCCATTTATTGTGATCAAGATGTGGTTCCATCACAGTTTTTCAGAGACTGATCAAAGGGAAGCTTAGATATCACAAGGTCATTTGTCTGGCAGGAACTGGTTTGAGAACGAGGTAACACAGGACTGGAGCCCTTGTAATGAGTTAAAAGTAGAGGCAAATACTTGAACACCGGAGTGTTCTGTTAGATCTTGTATTCTTATCTGACTTCTGATTTTGCAATGCATTTTTCTATCTGCATTTGGTCCTGGGGAAACACTTACAGAGAAAGTGCAGAAGCTGTACAAGGGCCCAGTTTTACTTAAACTGATGCTGCATGAGAGTTGCACACACCTGTGTTGAGTTGCTACTTGTCCCTTTAAGTTTTGAGATAAATGATGAAATTAAAAAAATGTAAAAGGTTTTGTTCATCTACAGAACACTGCCCCCCCTTCTGCTGGAGGGGAGCATTCCTTCCCAGGTAGGTCTTAATGTCCTGAACAGTGTAGATCATAAAGTACTCCTAACCAAATCAGTGGGGACTTACTAGCTCCTGCTGTTACATTGTTTGCTATTCTTTAATAATGAGACTGAATTGCCTTATTTAATTTCTTATCATTAATTGTTCCCGCTTCAGAAGAGCACTTCCCTCTTATTACACTTTTCAAATACTTGCAAAGTCAAACATAATTTTCCAGAATATGCTCCAGGTTGGTGCAGGTTGCAGGTAAATGTCGTTTAGCTGAGTCACTCAGACATTGTGGCAAACGGCAGCTGAATAGCAAAAAGGGAGAGTTACCTCTGTTTTATCAGTCTGGTAGTATGAACTGTAGCATAAAGTAGTGCTTTGCTTTTTCTGCTTACCTTTCACCAGCACCTCCTGCTGATTTTTGCAAAACAGAGTATTTTGAGTGGGCTGGAGTTGTGTGCAAGAGGAACTCTGAGAGCAAGGACTCTTCAAAGTGCTGAAAACCTGTTTGATTTGCGTGAAGGGTAAAATGCTAGATTTATTTGTGTGTGTGTGCTATTTTTCTGTTTTACTTGGGGAAAGAGTAAGACTGTATTTCCTCTGTCCAAGCTCTGATACTGGCAGTGGCCAAGGGCTGGTGGAAACAAGTCCAGACCCTTAGCACTGTTTGCATAATCTATGAACTGCATGGAGACTCAGACCCTAGATGGTGTGAGTTTCATGCAGAGCTTTAATCCTTTCTCCTAGAGAGTTTCAGCTGACTAAAATCTATTGTCCTGTAATTTGCAGACTTCCAACACCTAAAGAGTAGATGTTAGGTCACATATAAATAAGTTGCAATGCAACTTAAAAGTTGCAATGCAATAAGTTCTACTCTCTTGCATGTTGTTTCCGTCCTCCACCAATTTATTCTCTTGAGATCAAGCTCTCAACACTGTCCTTATTGATTTTAATTTTTTTCCTTAGTTAATGCAAGAAACAGCAGTCTCCTTATCATCCTTGAGCAAACTGAGAGGATTGTACGCAAAAATGTAACTGCTCATAAAGTTACAAGTTGTGACTTATGCCAACACATTGAAGCTTTTGTCATGCATGATAAAGCATTGGTTTCTGTAAAGAGGTGGCTTGCTTCATGTGCAGGCATCTAGTGTTCGCAAATGTTTAGAAAGCAATAGCACCCTTCTCACTTTAAAGGATGCCCACTCATAGACATTTTGGCTGTTGTGAGGGGTCTGTAGGACATAATTTGTCTTCTGTATGTCTGTTCACAAGTTGGTTGAGCTCCCTTCTGAAGCTTTAAACCCTGTAAGGGAAAACTGAAGCTCTTTGAATAAATACCTTTTAGCTACTAAATTCAGACATCTAGGAATTATTTAAGTCTCTTCCTGCTAACCCTTCAGACCAACTTTCTCCAATAGTCTCAGGAAAATCTGGGAACCTTTCCTGTGACACGCAGAGTTTGTGTGTGCCACCTTCTTGTCACTTCTATCTCACAAGCCTGTTTTTGCAGCAAGTGGAACAGAAGGTGTCATTGACGAAGCTGAGAACTTCTTTCCCATTTTGGTACGTGGGTGAGATGTTAGGTCTCATCTGTATGCAAGACAAGCCCATGTGAAAGAGGGTAGCAAGGTGGCAATTGTGTCTTCTAAGGAGAACTAATAAGTTGAAGAATTTAATGACACTTACTATGTGACAGAAAACAAACCCTGCAGTATCCTGCTGCACTGCTGGTTTGGTGATCCTGCAGAGTACAGCAAACACTGGGAAGACACCATTCCCTCCACAGAAAATGAAAGAAACTTTGCACACCTGTCACTTTCTGTTCTGCTCCCAAATCTAAAAGTAGTGGCTTTCCTCTGGGCCTAAATTTGCTACGGGTTCATCTCTAAAAGCTATGTTAAGAATAGTGCAGGTGGCTGCAAGGTGAAAAAATCACTCTATAGAAAAATACAGGTCTGCAGTGCTGATTCTTTAGGGTTCTCAAATGTCAAATCTGTGCTTCCACGTAGTGCAGCGATACTGAAGTGAACTTTATGTTAGGTTGGTGGTCAGCAGATTAGCTCCAGCAGCACGCAACTTGGCGTGGACTGCAGAGCTCTTGAGAAGCTGCCGGGGTGGTTGGTCCGCACCGCGTGCAGCGTTGCTGTGGCTGTGCTGGAGCTATTCCTGGGAGGTTAAAGCTAGGTTGGGTGCGTTCACATGATTGTCAGTGTGTCCTTTGACGATTACTGTGTAAAAGAAACCCACAAGATTCTAACAAACCAAAATCTTGCTAGAATTTTCTTATCCCTTTCTCATAATCTCCTCAGCTTTGCAGGAAAAAATAAGATAGGTCAGCAAATATTTAAAAGACATTTATAGAGAAATATTTCATATTCTGTCACATAACCCAAACCATCTAATTTACATACTAATAGTTATTTCACAGCATTTAATTTATATCACTCTCGGTTTTGATATAATTAGAAGCATGGTTACCTAACATTTTTAGGATTAATTTTAGAGTTACAGTGAGGTTAAGTTTTTTTTTTTTTTAAACACAAAACACTGACTTAACAAACTATCTTATTGTTTGCTGTCACTCCTTTCTCAATACTAAATTATTATCTGACCCTTTAAACACTTTCCAGTCCAACTAATTAACTCAGCCAGCTGTTTTGACTTTTATCCAATGAACAAAACAAATACTATCTTCTGTGTCATGGGCAAATTGTCCTTAATGCCTTGTTTTGCCAAGTCAGAGTTTCCGCACAGTTTGGCCCCTCAGGAGCACGATGCAGAGGCCAAAACCTTCACCTGGCCAACACACTCTCGGTAGTAGCTAATCCTCAGTGCCTGCTTGGAGCCTTGTCAGAACTTCTCAATAAGCAATGTTAGTCACGCTCAAGTGTAACCATCAGGCAGCTGGCAAATATTTGTGCAGAGTGAACATAAGAACTTAGGAGCCTTTTTTGACACGAATGTCTGATCAGTTGCCTGGCTTCCTCTTTGATTTTCACCATAAACCAAAGTTCCAGTAAGAAATTTCACATAATTTTCTTATATTACCTTGTTCCACATGTTTAAGGGATCAACAGATTAATCTTCCTGGGTTTGTTTTGTTTTGTTTTTTATTCCAGATGTAGAGATGCTTCAATCCAAACCAGACACTCCAGTTGCTGGAGATGAAGTTTCTCTAACTACAAAAGACTCAATGCTCCGCAAGTTTTTAGAAGGTGAGACCTGTTTGGAGAGAGGGATGGCACTAGCACAGTTAAAAGCAACTAAATGGAACTTGATATTTCTCCTTGATCTGTTAAGGATAGGAGCTAATCCACACTGTTTGATGCGGACAGCTTTGCCTAATTGGGTACAAATGAGGCACAACAGAAAAAGCAGCTTATGAGGTGATTTCACGAATGCGGTTAGTTTCTTACCAAGGAGGAAGAGTGATTCCTAGTTCTAGTCCCTGTATACTGGCAAGTGCAAGCACACAGCTAGTATCAATTCAGGAAAGGCTGTCTTTGTGATGGGAATTAATTCTGGTGTCCTGATGCGGGTGCAGGCTCCCCTCATGGGCAGAGGCTGAGTATAAAGTAGAACAGTACAGGCTCGTGATGAATTTTAATCTAGGTGCTTTACTAAAAAGTCCATTCATTGAAAACAGCAGACTAGAAAAAGGAGCTGCTGGCTCCCAAACCTGATCTATGCTCTGCCTCTTCAGTGTTCCTTTCTGCCTTCTCTGACCAAAGCTAGACCTTAGCTTCATGCTGTCACCACTGAGCATGATCTGGTTGTCCAGATCTTTTCCTGACTTGCCAGGTTTCATGGGATACCGGTTCACTTTTTGTGGGTGACCCAGCTGGACTCAGAACAAGATTAAAGCTAGGGCTTTTAACATCATGTTCTGTTTTCCCTGCTGACACTGATGCTCTGTCAGTCCCATTGCAGTGACTCATCTAGGTGTTACAGCATCACTATCAGAAAGTTAATGCAGTGGTTAGGGTATTTGCTTTTGACTTGGATACAGAGTAGTGAGTTAGTCTAGGGGCTCTTAATTCTTTTTGCTAGTATGCAAACAGGGAATCTAGCTTTTAAATCAGATATGACAGCATTTGATGATTTTGCAGTCATGTTAGTAGTGAGAACAGAATGGATATGATGAGGTGGTATAATGGTAGCTGGGCTTGTTAAGTACAGGCATGTGTACTCAGCTCCCTTTGGGACACATTGTTCTGAGATCAAACATATTGTCAGCTGATGGTGATTGCTCATTTCAGACGAAGGAATAGTTCTCTGTAGTACTTTGTAGACCACCAGAAGTAGCTTTTGGAGACCAGTGCTCTGTTTGATTTGTTAACTGATATATTGATTTACTGGAATTAATTGAACTAACTGTTCATTGAGTACTTAAAAACAGTTATGAGATTTTCCATTATGGTTTCTTCACCACACCAGGTGGTACAGGCTTAGTGGCAAACACTTACATGCTACTACATGTTAGTGACTTGATAAAGTCCTGACTTGAAGGGCTTTGGCACTTTAGGTCATTGCAAAACTGAATGTTTTGGCCTGTGAAATGGCCAGCTTGGTAAGAGTGTGGTACATAGTGCACCTAGAAGGATCCAGTGTTCAGTGAAGTGGCCAGGTTTATTTCTTACAAACTCTGCTCTGTTTTAGGCAGCAGCGTGGATGTGCCAGATTCAGAAGAAGTTTGCCAGCAGCATGGTGAAGATGTGTACTACTCAGTGGAACAAGATACTTTCCCACAGGAAATGGCGAGCAGACCTCCAGTTCCTGTTCCAAGACCAGAATCCAGCTCTCCACAGCCAGACAATGAGCTGTACATCTCCAAAAGTGAGTTGGGTACCAGGACCTAAACTATAAACTAGTCAGCTGTAGGATGGCCTTGACACGGGCTCCAGTTGTCAAATAAATGCCAAGAATATGTATATGTTTTTGAGACCCCTGGATTATTTGGCTCTGAGCTGGATTACCTTTGGGATCCAATTTCAGATGTGTTTTTCATCTTCTGCCCACTTTGAAAGTGTGGGGATGTTGCATCCTGAGGTCTTGGCCTGAGCTTTCTCTTAATGAAAGCAGTAGGATAGTGGGTTACTCCCAAATGGTATAAACAAATCGAACTAGGTAGGAAAGATCTTGATATTATAAGCTAGTAAATTGAGACATTGCTGCTCCGTAATGGTAGCATTGATGTAATAGCATTTTTATAGGACATTATTCTATACCTCAATACTTCCCTCTGAGGTGGGGTTTAATTGAAATTGAAGAAAATTGTGCCTCTTAGTTTGCTAGGCAGTTTTGGAAATCTTGGTCATATTTCACAAGCATTCTAACAAGAACTACAGTAATGTGAGGGGAGTCATTTCAGTGACTCTTCCTGCATGAGAGGGCTGTGGGGAAAGCGTGTCCAGATTTCTCTTAGAGGTGGCTGCTCAATTCTTTGGGGTCAATAGAAGGGGAGTTCTGTGGTACAACTCATTATCTTCTTTTCTTCAGTGGACTTAGTTGGGTAACAGAAGCTGTAATGCAGTACAGTATTGTCTATACTTCCCATATTCATCCTTGCTATTTCTGTCTTCATGAGCTACATTTGGTATCTAAAGAGTCCTTGTTTTACAGTTTTTGCGCAGAAAGCTCAAAGACCTGAGAATCTCTATGTCCCTAGAGGAAGGGTTAAGAAAGGTAAGTCAGAAGTTCAACCTGAAAATCTTTCCAGTAATCCAAAGGCTAACATACTGAGGTAGCTTCATGTGTGTGAAATGTGACAGAATAGTCTGTTTTACAAGGCTCCTGGGATAATAGTCCTGTATTAATGACTCAACCTTACTGACCTTATGTGACACTGGAACTTTTTATAACAGCAGAGTGTGAGAGGGTTACCCTTTTATCACATACTCTATGTATCTGCTGTCTTGGAATTTATCCTCAGTCAGGATCATAATGATCATTGAAGTCCTTTTATTATATTGCGACCCATACTACTTCGTGGAGTCAATGTCCCACTTTTGATCTTCTGGATGTAGCCACTGCCTGTTGACCAAAATTTCCTGGCATTTAACCTGTAGTGAACTCCTTGCCATTGATCTCTGCACTTCCAAAACTGTGCTCTTGTTCTTTCACCTCTTATCCTGTGTACTATGAGAGGGCCAGGAACCACATCTGGGCTTTTATGTCCTGTTGGGAACTCCTCTTTGTTGCAAATGAGTTAGAAAGAGCTAGCATCAGCAGGATGGGTTTTCATCTTTCTGTTTCTAGAGTCACACTGCACGGATTACCTAGGAAGAGTCTGACTTTGTGACTGCCAAGGTGAAATCTCTGTTTTGTGGATTGCTGAGGAAAGAGATTTTTAAAGTGTGGAAGAAAAGCACTTTAAGGAGTACATTTTGTGCTGTTCACTTAAATTATGTTTTTAACAACAGAGATTACCCCTGGGACATATTTGCATACAAGGCTACCTCTCAGCTGGGCGTTTAGCCCTGACAAATAACCGGATGGCATAAGGACAAAACACTCTTCTAGCTAAGGAAACATTCAGTCTGTAATTTTTTTTTCTTTAAATTTTTTTAATCTCTGCTAAATCAAGGGTGCTTGTGTTTCTTTTTATTCAGTGAGGAAAGCAGATGCCACAAGTTAATAATATTTTTTGTGTTCTTCTCTCTTCAGAGACAATAGTCAGGCCTGTAAGGGACCTGTCTCAATCAAGCATCTATGATCCATTTGCTGGAATGAAAACCCCAGGTCAGCGGCAGCTGATTACATTACAGGAGCAAGTGAAAATGGGCATACTCACTGTTGATGAAGCGGTACTTCATTTTAAGGAATGGCAACTAAACCAGAAAAAGAGATCAGAATCATTCAGGTTCCAGCAGGTACAGGCTTATTCCACCATTTAAGAAATACAGCTGTCTCTCTGGGTATATATCACAAGCTGTTCAGTGTGGGTACATTTCTTTCCTGGTTGGAGCAGGAAGGTTGCTAACCCAGTCCCCCTGCTAGCAGAGTTCTCTCCTGACATGGCAGAGTTGTTTCTGTGTGGCAGCAAGAAGGTTGCTGTTTTACAGGTCTGTTTGTCTTGCAGTGGTTTTGTTAGTTTCTGGAGATCTGTACACTAGGAATTGGGTTGAATCCAGTTGGCTAAATTAGCTTTCTAGAGGTCACCTGGCACCTACCTGCTGGCAGGGGGCTTCTGTGATGAACATTTAGCTTGTCAGTTCTCATCCATTTCAAATCAGTGAAGACTCAGTGCCCTAGATGGTATATTGGCTTTTAAGTCCTGTCTTTTAGCTGGTCTGACACCTCCCTGGGTGTTTGGCTCCAGGACTACCTGTTCCTTGCAGCTGGGCAAGGTCTTGCAACAGTCACTAGTGAAAGCACAGTGTCTGGGTGGCTTAGCTGAATGAAGGAGTCATTATGTTGGCAGCAGCAGCATAACGACTGGTGGAACTACCAGTCATAGTTTAAAATTTCCATTCTCAAGTTAGAGTGGGGCTCCCTCTTTAAAACCACTGCCTGCTTCTTTTGGAGCCCTTTATTCGTGCTGCGGCAGTCTGCTCTTACACTTGAGGCGCTGGTCTCTGGAGTGTGACGCTGTTTTGGCAACTGTCAGACAAAACCAAGATTATTTTTTTTTTCCTCCTGATTCTCACTTGGAAGGGTCCTCTCTACCCAGAAACTGTCAGAGGAATCCCTTCTTCTGTCGATGAAGAATGCAGAACTACTTTAGTAGAAGTCTGTAGCAGAGATGAAGTGGCATGCTCTGTGCCCCATCCTGTGAGCAGATTTCAAAGTCTCTGCTCCGGATCTTGCCTCATGCTACAGCACTTACTTCATCTACTTTTCCACCTATATAAGGGTTTCCTCCTCTAACATATGTACATATTTCCCTGCTGGAAAAGTTGTCTTTTTGTTTGTTTTCCCCCACCTTTCCTTACTGTAAGGTGCAATATACTGCCATACGATGGTGAAGAGACTTTGCACCCAGTTACATTTCCAGGTGTATGTTCTTGCTTCAGTGGGGACATTCTGAATTCTTTCTGAATTGTCCCTCACACTTTGGGATGTGTGGCAGCCTCCTCCGTTCCTGCAGGCAGAATTATCTGTTCCCTAGTACAGAAAGGACTGTGTAGTTACTTGATCATGGCTCTTGTTTCTGTGCCAGTGTCACAGTAGAAACAGAAAATAGAGGGAGTTCTAAACCATGTGCTGCTTATGTTGCAACTGCTAGTGGGTCTGTGAGCTTGACCTTAACATACACAATGAACATCTGAAAAAAAACTTGGCTTCTGAAAGGCACACATGGATTTCTGAAGGGAATAGATTACAACCTGTTGACATAGTTTGGACTTCAGCCAGGTCTAGCAGGCTTTGTTACAGCTTGGTTGCAAAGTTAGCTTGAAATGTAGTATTGGTGTTGTCAGAAAGCTGCTCATCCTACTTTGTCCAAAGCTCAGAAACTAATATCTTGTGATGTTTTTAGGAAAATCTGAAACGGCTACGAGACAGCATAACCAGGAGGCAAATGGAGAAGCAAAAGAAAGACAAAAGTGCAGGTAATGGTCTCTGACATGAAGGAGCTAACAATGCTAATAGGCTCTTCAGGCAGAAATTTCTCCGTGTGTATTGTAGTTATGTGGTATTTTAGTATTCACATCCATGTGCCTGTTGGCTAAAGCATATGGAAGTTGCTTTACTCCTTAGTTTCCCAGACTGAGGAAAGGATGCCCACATCTGGGGAGTGAATCTGGATTCATTCATGTACAGTTATGATTGCCCTTACGTGATTGTGTTTAACTTTGTTCTCTGGTGCAAAGCTGTCTCTCAGAGGCTATGCTTGCATAGACCCTTCTGAGCTGTTCATTTTCCCTTACAGATTTGGAAATTACAGTACCCATTCGACATTCTCATAATACTTTGAGGAAACCAGAATGTGGAATATATGAATACGCCCCCAGGAAAAACGTTTTCCCACCAAAAAAGGAGTTAAAGCGAGGAGACTGGAAAACAGAAAGCACATCCAGCACAACAAGTAAGCAAACCCTGAGTGTCATCCTCTGTACAGGAAAGCTAGATGGAAAACACTTCCCCAGCCTGACTCTGCAGTCAGGTCAGGGGACAGGACTTCTCTTCCTGAGTCCCAGTACTGACACAGCCACCCCAATCCCTGCATGCCTCAGGCTGTTTGTTCTCAAAACTGTAAAAGCAACTCCAGGTACATCAAGTGGTCTGGGCATCTCTGTCTGCATCTCTGCAGGAGGAGAACTTGAAAGCTGAGTAAAAGCTTCCCTTAAGCCTTCTCAGAGAAGGCCTATCACCCATCTTCAGTTCTTAAAAATACGTGGCAGCTGCTTTCTTATCAAAAAAGGATGCTCCCTTGCTGTGACTCTCAGCAGGCAGCGTGCTCTTTTGGTCTGAAGGACATAGTTACATTGCAGGCTGGGAACCAGTCTCTACATATTGTAGATAAAGGGCAGCATTTTTCATCGGTAGCTGTGGGACCTCTTGAGTGACTTGGGTAGTCTGCACATTTTTATCTTTGGTTCTTCTTAGGTTTAATTTGTGCAAATTAAATCCCTGTATTCTTGCTCTTACTGAAGACTGAGAAATTATTGCAGAAATCATGAAGATGATTTTGGTCTTCTGAAAGGAAAACAGAGTCCCAGTCAGGTTACTACCTTTGTGGCTCTTGGCAAGATGCAGCTGACACATCCAGAGCAGGTGCCAGAGGTAGCTGATTTGTGTATAAGCAGTTGTAAGAGAAATGTTACCAAGCCTGCAGAGTTCACTGTATGTAGCTTGGCTCTCTTAGCCAAGGCATGATTGTGAGAACAGACCCTAACACGGTATTTAGCACTCTCAAGTGCTGCTGTTTGTACCAGCTGATAATGAGAGTTACCTCACCAAGGCTAGGGAGGGACTGCATCTTATGAGAAAACCTCTCTAGCCTCCATTTCAGTGTATAGGTTCCTGAACATCAGTGTCCCAGTATTGCACAGCCTTACAAAACATTATGTGTTTATGACTGAAACCAGCCATAACGGTGTAGGATGTGTTTGACAGTTGGTATCCCCTTCAGAGATGGCGTGACTGATTAAGAAAATATTCCCTACTCTGAGTCCGTGCAAGTTATATGGGTTTGCATAAATGGTTGCCGAAGGTTGTTTGAGCAAACTTGTCATTTTTAGCTCTGAAGCAGACCAGGAAACTTTCCTGTGATGAATAAGGATTATTGTGAGAGGAGGTGGTGAACAGCTATTGGGAACAATAACCTTTCAAGCAGTCACTTATTCCAGGAAGGAATGTGTGACAGTGCTCAGAGCCATCTACCTCCATGCAGCTGTTAAGGACATGGGGTTTGGTAATTTACATGAATGTTGAGTGTGTAACACTTGTGAAAATATTTACCTTACTTGTCCATTGATATTGACACTGGATCCTTTCAGTCAGATTATGGTTGTATTTAATCAGAAGCCTGGACCTAGATAGGGTAGAAATCTGCTAGACAGCAAGCAGAACTGAATGGTTTAGCCCTGTGGTCTGTCCTGCATGACATGCCATTGTTTGGACCCTGAATATGTGAAAAATAACAGTAGAAATAAATTAATCTAAAGAAGCACTAAATGATGTGTCCAAGAGGTAAGCATGAGGTTAGAAGTAATCCTGATTTAGTGATTTGCAGTTAAATTGCCAATATTTAATAACCAGTTTTTCTCTTGCTCACTCACTCCAGGTAGTGCAAGTAACCGCTCCAGCACTCGGAGCATATTGAGTGTCAGCAGTGGGATGGAAGGGGACAGCGAGGTAAGCTCTCGCATCTGCTATATACTGGTCCACTGTTCTTAAGCACATGGCTTTGTTTTCATGCAGAAGAAAATGAGATCGGGTAGTACTGCATTTGCAGAAGTGGCGAAATGTAGCTACTTCTGTTGTGAAGCTAACAAACCAAATTCTGTTGGTCTGTAACCTCTTCATTTTGTAGGACAATGAAGTCCCAGAAACAATTAGAAGCTGCAGCCCAGTTGCCCAACAAGCAGAGAGGCTGCCTTTCTCAGAAAGGCCTCCCAGGGTGCCTCCTCGAGGTGCAAGCAGGTAAAGCTAAAATGCGGCCTAAACATGGGCTTTCAGTGAATTGATATGGAAGCCTTGGGCAGAAAGCAAGGCAGGAAGCAAATGTGTCTTTCAACAAAATCTACCAGACTATTATCTATAAAGACACACTGTAGGAATTGTACGATCCTTGCTTCTCATCTGTAATAATTGGTGGAATTGGTTTCCTAGTTGGTGACACATCTATTGCAATGCTGCTGCGGGTCACACACTGCAAGGGCAGCACTATTGAAGTACACAATGCTTGACATAAGACTGATGCTGGTGGAGTAGCATCCTGCCTTTGGCAGAGATGTAGTACCCGATCCTCCTGAGAAGATCATCTTGCAACATACAAAGTGTAGGGCAGAGGGAATTCCCTTTTGGCATTCCCTTGGACTTCTTTTTCTGTTTTCAAACTTCAAATTTTCAAATTTCTCCAAATCAGACTTGTTTACATATTTGGTGGGCCTCAAAGTAAGAACTGCACTGGTTTTGTAAAAGGTGCTGAGGGGATTTGCCTTGATTTGATCACACCACCACAAACTTAAGTAACTTGTAAACATTCCTTTAGTCCAACTAGTGTGAATCTATGAAGTCCAGGCCCCAGATGCTTATCTAATTACAGATGCTCATAAAATTCTCCAACTGTTAAAAAAGTAATTACTGATGTGTGGTACAGTAAGTTCTGTATGTTGGATTTGCTCTGGCAAGAATATTGCTGGAATATCTGTAGTTAGTTAAAAAAAAAAAATTTGAATCTTTTGATCTCTTCCTATTGCTCTTCATCTAATTTTCAAGAGAAAGCTACAATACTATCAAAGTTTCACTCCAAGTATTAGAGCATCTCTATCCACTAATAGTAGAATTACTGCAGCTGGAGAGCAGAAGAAAGAACTTGGTCAGGAACAGGGCTCTGGCACCTTGGCACCTGCTCTGATATCACTGATAGCCTGTTTTATTTCTTGTATGACTATTGCTTGTACAGTATTCTTATTCTTATTGATGTTACTGCATGCAATGTGTTCTTCCAGAACCCTATTCTCTACTGTTTTTTAAAATGCATTGTATTCTGTCTTTTAACAGGCCTGTAAGTTCTGAAGGCTTTTATCCTCCACCTGTGCCACCAAGAGGCCGCTGAATCTCTCAACATCTGTGGAATATGAGATTTTTCTGTTTGTATGTGTGTTTGTACAGATATTTTTTGGGTTGTCTTAAATTATTTATAAGTGGAAGCCAGATGTTTTCTTCCATTTCTTCCTCCCAAAAGCTCTAGTCACTTTTCCCATGATTTTCACTGAGATTTCTCGGCCTTCTGTAATTTTTTTTTCGCTTGGAAGGCTTTTAGTGCTTTGGGACTTCAAGAAAAAGTATCATGATGGGGAGCGAGAACGCTGATGTGTGTCTTAGCAGCCCTGCACTAACATGAAGTTTCTTTTTGACCAAGGAAGAACATGTCCTTTTAGAAACTAAATCCTGGTAAGCATTGTTAACAAAACCCTTGATAAAATGTGCAAGGGCTTGAAAAAGTAAAGAAAATAAGTTGTTTGAAGATTTTGTTTCAAGAACACTCATTACAGCAGGAGCAGGTGAATGTGCTGCTGTTTGGTGTAACATTTTGGGTACAGACATACTGGCCTTTCAGAAGGTATAGAATCTCCCTCCAGCAATCATTAAACCATGGGAGGATGAGAAGTTGTCTTTATTTAAGAATGTATTTTGCATGCAGCCTTGAAAATGCCTTTCCCTTTCAACTTTCATTCCTGAAGAGGACAGACTTTAACAAGGTGTTACCATGGAAATTCCCAAGGCAGCTGGTAAGGGACCTGCTGTATCACAAAACAACTATACTTAAACCCTTTTTGGGGAGGGGGTGGATGTGTTGTTACTTGAAATCTCTTGACCAACTTCTCAAATTAGAGAAAGGAATTGGTGGCAATGCTGTGTTCTCTATCTCTTAGGTTCACTGTAGAAGTGATATGAAGGCGTTGCACTTCATGCTCTGGAATAGTATAGCAAGTCACCAATTATGAATGGACACACCTCAAACACCACCCATATAGTTAATTAGCCCACTGCAGTGGAGACAGGGGCTGGACTCTGCTTGGTCTGCTCTTCCTTCCTAGAGATGTGAGTCTGCAACAGTTGTGTCCAGCCTTTTTTCTGCCTGAGGACTTAAAAATTTAAGAACAGATTCCTGGTTTGGCTCTCTGTTCCAAATGTAGAAAGCATGTAAAGCAGAAATTAACTTGGATTACTTATCTCAAGGGACTTGAATTATGGAAGTGAGGTGTTTTGTGTGCGTTTGTTTTTGTGCAGGTTGTGGGTGGGTTTTTGGGGTTTGGTTTTTTTCCAGGCCTTGGAAACTTCTGCACATCTCCTGACCCTTGAGGGACAAGTATAAGGCTCTGGTTTTCCATAAGTGATGCAGATGGGAGGAATTCTGCAAGGTAGTATTCAGGGCACAGAATTAAGCATCATTACCTACTAGGTTAGGTTTTCAAGCCATTCCCCCTTTTCCATCCGTGAGAGAGACACAGGTGCATCTGTATTAGGTGGTGCCTCAGGTACAGGTAGGACATGTAAACCTTCTGTCTGGTCACGTAAGCTCACCTTAATCTGTAAGGGAGCAGGTGACAGAGTTGTAGCTCCTTCCTCTTGCGGGGTGTCAAAGCCAATGTGCAGAGCTGCAGGAGTGACAGATGGCAGCTGTGACTCAGCCAGCACTGAATAAAGGTGGAGAAGCCCCTGCTGCCCTCAGGGATTGAGGCATAAGCTAAATACCACCTACACATTAAGCTCAGGGTATAACTCCAAGTGCAGTTCATATAGCTGCTCCTTTTGATAATAGGGGGATGGATGTGGTGTGCTGCAGGCCTACAGCTACAGAGGTGACTGGTAGTTTTATTTTATTTTGTTTTTTTGTTTGTTTGTTTTTTAAAGGACCTCAGTGCCTTCTCCAGTAACTGATGCTACAGGCTCTCACTGACAGTTTGCTCTTTGTTCACAGTAGCCAGGGGAATGGTAAGGTGGGAGCTGCCTTCCTGTGCTCTTCTTGAAACAGAAAGAAGTTCCCAGCATTATTCAGTCAAACTGGAAGCAGGGAAGGAGGTTTTGGTGCTGAAATGAGTAAAATGGTAGCATGTATAAGTGAAGGAAACAGGGATAAAAGAAATAAACTAAAAGAGGAAATTCAACAGCTTGATTGTCTTTAGCTGTTACATATGCTTTGGTTTGCACACAGCTCCCTGGTTTTGCTCTAAAGTTCCCTGTCTCCTTAGTGCTGGCTGCAGCTGTGCTCCAGAGCTTGGAGCTCTGATGTGATAAGAGGAATGCATCTGCTTCCACATCTGCCAGGCACAATATGAGGTAGAAATGTAGGAGGGGGGGGAAACTCTAACAAGACAGGAAAGGAAGAGCAAAATATGAAAGTGTGTGATGCAGATTTCCTTTCAAAGCTGTTGGACTGAAGCAGCCCAGGAATCCATCTTCCCTAGCTAATTTTTAATTCTGCACCTCCTGCATGTGATAGCCAAATGTCTTCTGTGGGAGGTGTTTTATGTGAACTGTATCTGAGCATTTGCCTTTGCACAATCCTAATAACATGGCTGTGAACTGGATTTTTATTGCTAGTACTGCAGTGAGATGGTTTATAACTGAATTGCTGAAAAGTAGCTCATAAGTAGCCTTTCAGTCCCTCTCCCATTTGAAGCCTAGGCTCTTCCTTAGTCTGATCTGACCTACCATACAAGAAAAAAATGCTGATGGGTCTCTGGTTTGGAGGAGAGGTGAGCTGTGACAGGTAGGGCTGAGTCATGTTATAAATGCATCTGTTCAGGCCCCTTCTGCACTGTGTAAAGGGGGAAATCAAAGATGCAGCTGTAGTCTCAGGCATTTCCTTCCCTCTTTCTCTTTGTAACTGCTGGATTACTTTGGAATCTCACAGCAAAATGTCACCCTATCAAGGAGAAAAGGAGCAGGACTAAAATGGCGTCACTGTTAAACGTAGGTAAACAGTTGGGATGCAGGCAGGACTTCCAGCTCTCTTGCAGGCCAGCAGAGATGGACCTTCTCTTAGCTGCCAGAACGTGTGTTCCATGTTGGTTTGGTTTTGTTTAGTTGCTATAATCCTGTTATGGCTCTGTGTATGGAGTCCTTCTATGTGTAAACTCCAGATGGGCTGGTAAGCATGGGGTACGTATTGCTTCCACACAAGATGAGAAGTGAGCTGAAACTGAAACTCAGAAGAGACCGGAGAAGAAAACTGCCTGCAGCTGGATTGTTTCCACTTAAGAATATGCTGGGAGAGTGGGAAAGAAGTGTATTTCTGTTGAATATTAGAGCTCATGGACTGAACAGATAATAAAACTGTCGGTAAAAAGTGAAGGGCCTGGCTACCTGCAGGGGCATTGACCAATCCACCAAGCATGGGTGGCAGCTGGCTGGCCTGGGGACAGTGTTTGCTCTTTGCACAGTGTGCGGCACAGAACCCGCTGCAGCAGATGGCTCTGGCTGGCCTGGTGTTGACTGAGAGGCTTAAGCACTGAATAAACTGAAGATGTTGAAGCCTCTGTCTCCCAAGGGCAAGTTACTCTCTTTTAGACTGAGATGCAACAACTAGAAAGAAACATACGGTGTTATTAAAGTGGTCTAGTGTTGTTTTTGTTTTAAATATAAACAGGTGCTTTGAAAGATTTGACACATATCTCTACAGCGACTCCCTTCTACTGCAATACGCGGGAGATTGTGAACGTACTATCTGGAAAAGGCTTCACATAAATGTATATGTACATATATACAGAACATATATACATATGTTCAAGGAAGGCAGATTGAATGTGCAAGACCACAAGGGGAAAATCCTTTAGTATAGGCATGGTGGGCAGTGGTAATCTGGGAAATGTTTTTGCTTCATTTCTACAAAGCATGGATGGCCCAGAACAGCCTGGAGCAGATCCTGCATTGAGCTCCTGTCCTTCCATGCCTACTTATTTGTTGGCTTGTGCAATATTTGTGAAGAAGGTGTAGTTCCTTCCTCCCTGCCTGCCCCCCCCCTTTTTTTTTTTAATACTATAACTGATAACCTCTGAAAATTGTTTCTCTATTTGTTCAGTTTAAAAATTCTCTGATCAACAAATGCTTAACACCGTGAGCTATTTGGTTTGGGGTTCTGTTAGGTTTGGGTTTTTTTTACTTTGGACTTGTAGCTTGAGACAGTTCCAAGCGCCCCCGCCGGTCTCGGGCAGCGCCGACAGGACCTGGCCCGGGCCGGGTCCGGTGCCGCTGCCGCTCGGCCGGTCCCTGGGCCGAGGGCGGCTCTTTGCACCTCAGCGCTTGTCAGTTTCCTCTGCGAGTGCTCCGGGACACAGGACTGCAGGTTTCTGAGGATGTTCGCACGCAGCCCCGCGTCGTTCTCAGATAATTTCTGCTTATTTCATTGATCAATGAGTTATGACTTGATATCAATTACAAAGTAATTCCATCAATTAAAAAACAACTGAGCTTCAACACGCTCATGCTGGAGGCGGCAGTGTCTTAGGCAGCCGCGGTTCCCCGCGGGCGGGGCAGGAGCCGGTGCCGGGTTCCCGCTCCCGGGGCGGCGGCTGGGCCCCGCGCAGCCCCGGCGCTCGGCTTGGCTCCTGGCGGCCGCCGTAGGCGCCGCGCTTCCGGCGTGCGACCGGGTGACGTGGCTGGGCGGAGCGGAAGTGGCGTCGCAGGTCGGCGTTGGCGGC
>VWYH01000349.1:323032-378897 GCA_013399365.1 Pampusana beccarii
CACGGCCCGGCGGGCTGGCGTGGGCGTAGCCGGGAGCGACGGGCCGCGGCCTTGGCGGGGACCGGGCGCGGCGGGCGGCGGCCCTGGTGGCAGGCGGGTGGCTCCCGCTCAGGGTTCTCCTCTGCTCTCCGCCGTTATTGTGACCGCGCGGGCCGAGTTTGTGCGGGATCGGTCCCGCTCTCTCTGACTCTGTCCGGGCGGGGTGCCCGGGGAAGCGCTGCCAGAGTTTTCTGATGCGGTTCGGGCGTCCGTGTCTCAGTCGTTGGCGCGGCCGGGACTGCAGCGCTGAGGCGGCCGCCGCGGGTCCCGGCGTTTCCCGGCGCGGATGAACGCGGCAGCTGCGCGGGCCGCGCTCGGAGCCGCTGCCGGGCTGCGAGGCGGACGCTCCCTCGGAGCGGACATCGCTTCCGGGAGGGGGTTGGTTTGATTCCCAACGAAAGTCCGAGCCGGAGCGCGGGGCTGCGCCTCCTGCGCAGTGACAGCCCTGCGGGGATGCGCTGCCGTGTGACAGCTGCCGTGGGCAGGACGGACTGGGGGTAGTGTGGGGCTGGGATGAGGAGTGAGAGCAAGGGGGCTCTCGGGCTTGGAACGCTGACATGGACCCCGAGGGAAAATGAGTGTGTAAAATATTGCTGACTTGAGCACTCACCTATTGGTATGAGGACAGTTTTGCTAAAGTTCTTGCAATATCACCCTAAAAGAATCTCTGGGAAGTAAGTGCCGGTTCTCTGTCAGTTTCTGCTCTTGCTTTGGAGTGTTGTCTCCCGTAACTTTTGGTGTGGGAGGGTGGGAGTCTGTGCCATGAACCGGGATGTGGTTTTTGGAATGAGACTTTGCTGAAAACCATCCACGTTTTCTCATAAACAGAGTGGATTGGAGTGTGACTGTGACTGAACACAGTGTCTGTCTGTCAGAACTTTGGTGCTCTTGAGCAGCCTGGCTGGTGAACACTTGTTCAGTTTCTCAACGTAGCTTTCTCTAGGTGTGGTACGGTTAGCTTAATACGTGATTTTAATAAAACAGATAAATAGCGTTCATAGTTTTTGTATAAACAACACTTTAGTTGCCTGATTCTATGCATTTATGAGTCCTGAAAACTGTTTAGGATTGTCTTCACGTTTTAAAAGCGAATGGGGTTTCTCAGTGATGCAGTTAATGACAGAAGACTTAAGCTAATATTGAGTACTTTCGAAGAGCAGATACCCTTTGAACTAGCTTAGGTCCCAGTTTTGTTGCTGAACCTGTATTTTACTGTTAGGTTTCTGCTGAGGTGAGATGGTTGTCAGCATAGCAATGTGTTTATTTTAAAGGCTGTTTTACTTGAGTGATTCCCAATTATTCATTCAATATTGTTAGTCTTCTGGGGGAAAAATATTTCATAAAGCTGCCATTGAATCTTTTATTTTTGAGCTCTCCCTTCAGAAGTGAATTCTGATGGGGTTTAGGTCTTCTGAGTGATTAACAAATACCAGTGGAAATCACAAATGCCTTTTGAAGGCTTGTCATTTTTTTCTATCTAAATTACTCAACTGTTAGAGATTATGTTATAACTCTGTCTCTTTGCTTAGTATTCTCGTTCGCGTGGTGTCCGGTTTAGTAACATCATGTGATAAGTTAGGAATAGTTGATGTAGGAGGACAGCTACCTTTTTTTGGAAGGCTGTCTCCGTGCTTGGATATTTTGATACTTTAATAGAGGAGATTGGAGTGAAAGCATTAATATCATGAATGAAACATAAACGGGATTTTGTAGTAGTGCACTTATTTTGAGATTAAGAACCTGAAGGAAATGTTCCTTAAATACTGCATTTTAATGAATTTCAGTTTTGAATTTGATTGCAGTTGGAAGATTAGTCTTTCTATAACCAAAGTGCTTTATTACACTTATTTTGGAGGCTCTGCTCACTTTTGGGGAAGTGGAGGGAAAACAGTAGGACATGGTGACTTCAAAATCTAAATTTTCACTAACTTTAAGACTTGAGTCCTGTTGGTAGAAATATACAACATTATGTGCCGCCACTTCCTTGTTAATGCTTTAGTGTGCAACTTCTTGTGTATGAGCACTTGGTGGTATCTGGGCGGAGGTGTGTTGTTACGCTGTGCACGGTTTACTTTTAAGTGCCAATGTACAGAGCCTTATCTATGTTGAGCATGCCAGACATTTGGAAGTACTGACTTAAGCATTTAATGCTCTGTTAGCAGGTTTATTTTTTATTTCCTTTACTGCTATAGTACCTAATAGTATACAATATTTGTAAAATAACATGTGTGCTATAATATGTATTTTTCTATTACTATAAACTGGCTTTTCATGTTTCATATATATGTCCTTTATTTTATAACTGTAGGACTGCATAACCAAATATTATGAAAGATAGTTGTCAAAGCACTCTGCATGAAGCTCTAAGACTATAAGTACTAGTGTTTCTAGAGATAGTAAGTATGGATAACTTCGTTGGAGCAACAGCTAAGTCCTTTATCTTAAATATTAATTAATCTTTAAAAATGGTGTCTGCATTTCTTTAGGGGAAGAATAGTGTAAATACAAGATAAAGACTGGAGTATTTAAAATCAATAGTAAGTGAAGAGAACGTAGGATTTGACACAGCATTTAAAATCTCCATTATCAAAAGACAGTGCAGCAGCGTAACTTCAGAGCACAACAGAACAATTTATCAGAAACTAACTGAAAACTTGTCTGCTGATTCTTTAACTTATTTTCATCTTTTGGAGTGTGTAATGTACCTGCTTTTTGCTTGTGTTCTCATTCTAACATTGCTTCAATTTAATTATCAGTGCTCTGTAAGCATGGAAATACGTGACAAACATTGAAAAATAAACAAAACCCAGCCTATGCTGCGTAGCAGAGTTTCTTTATAATGATTGAGAAAAGCGTTTTTGACTTTTAGCCTGATGAAGTATGTTAAAGCCCTGAGCTTGTAAAGCTTGTTTAAAGTTAATACATAAAATCATGAAATTTGTATTGTCCATGTAAATTATCAGTTAGAGAAACGCCATAGTTAACATTTTGGCACATGTAAAATACTGCTTTGAGTGCAAAGTTGTGTGCAGACAAGCACTGATTCCTTTTTGCAGTTTGCATGGTTCCATTTTGAAGAGGTGAAGTAAATGTCACAGAAGCAGGACGTGGTGTACCTGAGCAACCTTGTGCATCTGGGAAGTGTAACAGTAAAAGAACTGCTTGTGCAGGAGTTCAAACCGTGCTGCCGGGACAGTTCCAGCCATGTTTTGGTGAGGCCTGCAATTCAGAGAGGAATGAAGAGATGTTACTAGAAATAAACTGCTTTATCTGAAAGAGAGCATGAGGCCGAAATCCACGGTTTAATAGACTATGGATGTGAGCTGCGATCATTGAGTATTATCACAGTGCTTGATAGGCAGAATATCTGTAAGATGCTGGGGACTGAAGTCTGGGATATCACTTGCTGGTTGAGTCTCACTTGCTCCCTTTTATTTCCCGTCCTGCCTCTGCAGTTTTGCTCTGCCCGTGACAGGTAATGTTGTCCTTTTTCCCCCAAAAGATGTGCTGGTGTTGAAGGAACTGTGTTGTGGAAAACCTCATTCCAGACTTCAACTTGAGAAAAGGAGTGAAATTGCATATTTACTGAAAGAAACTATTTTGATTTGAATTCATTTTGCTGAATCATCACATAATATTTGATAGTTGTAATCCTCTCAGTGCCTCCATCATTTTCTGCAAAATGTTTTCATGATTTGAAAGAAAATATCAACAACCTGACAGCCTCATATTGGTTTCTGCAGCCTTTCCTATACTGACTTCATCTAGCCTTAATTGTTTTATAGAATAAATAGTTTAAGGTTACCATCCTAGTTTGTATGATTGTGCAAAGATGGCTTAAGTTGCTTTCCATATCACAAGTGCCCTATGGGGTAACACGGAAGAAAGGTGCATATACTGTTGTAAACATAGTCTTGGTATTGCTCTGCTTGGAATGGTTTTTAAACCATACAGATGTATGGAAATTGTTTTAAGCCTCAAAGTGGCGCACACACCTGATTTTTCAGTAGGTGTATTGTCATGGAAGAAGTCCATGCTTCGCCAGGTCACACTGCACAAGCTTCATGCCAGTTTAAAATGCTGCAGGGGACTAGAGTTGCTGGTATAGATGGGTGTAACGTGATTTTAGTGTGCACATGCTCAGCATCTCTGTAGGCCAGTGCTCTGAACAGGCAGTGCGACCATATTGTGCTGCTTTGGAACAGACATCCCCAGCTGTGATGAGGGTTGTAGCTGATACGTGGTTGTGTTTGTGGCACAGATTGGTTCTCCACCACCTGGGTGGCAGTTACGGAAAAAAAGTTTCTGAAGATTTATCTCCAGTCAATCAGGTTATACCAGCATATGGTAGGTAACTCTGCGTTGATGATGAGACTTGTTCAGGCTGCCACTGTGGTTTTGCGCAGTTGAAATAGATCATTATAGTCTCTATATTTACTGAAATTACTGAGCCGATATTAAGCTTACTGGAGAAAAAAATGGAAAGCCAAACTTCCTATGTTTACAGAATGAGCACTACATTTTCCATAGATTACAGTAGGTAAAAGTTATTTCAAATTGTGTTCTTCAGTCTTCACTCATATTTGGAAGTAGTGAACTTTGTGGGTTCTGACGTCACTACCAAGTTGTTAAATGTTTGTGTCTGTGAATTAAATTAGGATCTTTGAGCTATGTGCAGTATATTGTCCCTTCATATGAACTAAAACCAGAAGAGCTTATTGAGGTATAGCGGGGTAGAGATTGCAGCATCTTTTTTGACCTTTTTTGTCTTGTCAGCTACTATGTTCTTAACAGGACACTGATGTCCATCTTCTGGCTTGTGAAAAGCTGCCTTTCCACCATCTAATTCTGTGCAAACAAGTCAGGAAAGAGAATGAAGAACAAAGCATAATTTCTGAAATAACAGTACTTCAGTACAGCAAAATAAGTCCTTCATGCTAGGAAGATGTTTAGGAAGATTTTCATAAGGGGTGAAGATGAAATTGCGTTGATGCATAAGTGTAACTCTAGATATTAGATTTATGTCACTCAAATTATCTGGAGTTTAATCTGCAGATCATTAATTTTACTTCAAATTATTTTACCAGTTGACATGTTATTTCATTGCTACTTGCCCCTGTTGCAAGCCTCAGTAGTTTAGCTACAGCTGTAACAGGAGTGTGTTTCTTTTCTAAAAGTCCTATCGCAGTGATGGGTAATTACAGTGCAGTTATATTATTACATCAGAAAATGTAACAAGGTTTTGATTAATATGTTCTTGGAAGTTGGTTTGTCATTTGAAGGTGATCTGGTATAGTTCCAAAAAGGCAGAAGTCCCAACTCAGTATGAAGCAGGTCAGAAACAAGAAGCTAAGTGAAGTGGTGGTCAATACTTTCTTTATTCAGGCACTGTCAGAGATGCATCACAGACCTAAGGGTGTTGTCATATTCTATTACTGAAAGTTGAACAGACGCACAGCTCGATTCATGTGTAAGCTGTTGCATTATAAGGGGTAATGCTAAAGTGGGCTCCTGACAAGTTAAGACCTTTTTGAGAAAGGGCTGAAAATATGTTCTGCAGTTGTTAGAGGAAGAAACAGATGATGTGCCAGACTTGCTGTATTGGCAAGAGCTAGAGGTGATACTGTAGTGCAGATTCCACGATCTGCTTCTGCTGCTGAGGGGACTGGAACTGTGGTTTTTTTTTCTTTCCTTCTTCCTTCTTTCCCAACTTTCTTTGAAGTTGAACAACTGTGCTGCACTGGTATAACCTTTTTGGTTGCTGGCAGAGAGGAGGAATGTCTGCTTTCTCTTGCTGTGTTGTTTAGTCTTTCTTTGCTCCTTCATTGACATTTTTTACCCGTCAGAAATGTTTTGAAGTGTGTGCTCTGCAAATGGGTAGGTTTGTGAAACTGGTGTTTGGTCTCTGCTGCAGCTCAGGATGAAGTTAGTAAGATATTTAAAGTTTCTTGTTGGCGATTGCTCCAATAAGAGGCTGGAATGACCCTTGTGCATCTTAGTAAACAAAAAAGATGAGGCTTGTAATTGAGATGACATGTTAGTATAAAGGGATTAAATTATTTCCCAAAGCATGTTTGTTTAAATCCTTGAGTTTAACTTTTAAACACCTCGTATGAAGAATTTATTGCATTCCATGTGTAGCTAATTATTTCTGAGTTAACCTGTTGGTATGACTGTAGTTATTCGGAATAAATGGAGCTGAAGAGCCTTTGTTCTTTTGTTGAAAAGAGAGATGCAGAACTGTATTCAATATTTCAACTGTACACCATGAAATAGTTATGGCTATTTAACATTTGACTTTCTTTTCTTCTCCAGTGTGTCCTGTGTTTGCATATTGGTCTTAAGATAGTACCTTATTCTTCTGTACTTTAAAAAAAATCAGGCTCTGTGTGGTGATCATGCTTGCAGGTGTGTACAGTTACAAGTAGATGTTGGGGCTCTTTTGCTTTAAAAGTTAGATCACTGTCCCTCCTAATCTGTTGAAGTTATAGTAGGTGAAGAAGTTGTGTTGGGTGAGAGGCTTTGCAGTAACCAGCAAACCTGATACCTCATCCAGATCCATTCAGATATACTGCAACTTATTATGTCAAATCACTTAATTCTCTTGAATTAATGCAGTATTTGAATACTGGTAGATGAATGGTTTTAAGGACATTTTTGTTGTTGAACTGTTATAAGGACTTGAAAAGAAATCACCAATTCCTGGCTAAGGAAGAAGTTTTCCTGGTTAACAGTAGCTGTGGAAAGTGAAGGGTGGATGTTCCCAGAAAGAATATTAGATATTAGTCTGATATTTCCTTTCTCTCAGTGGAGATAAGTAAGGTTTTGCTTTTAACTGATGCATGTTTCCACAACATTTGTAAAAGCTTATTTATTTTGGGGACTTCTGCTTTTCTTCTGTTCTCTGTAACTTCTGCTTCTGTACTAAATTTGTCTAAGTCCCCCTCTTCTGATACTTCAGTGATAGGCTGTAATAGTTTTATGATCAACTAAGCTTTTTTTTTTTTTTGTAGGAAAGCAGGCTGAAAATCTTGTCCTTAGAATCCCTGCCACCCAAGATACAAAAATACTCGAATGTCTTTACATGTAACTGTTGCCTGTGGTTGAACAATCATGCCTTGCTAGTTAATATGAATGAGAGAGTTTATTGAATATTTTTATTCTGCTGGGCTGCTCATCCAACTCAATTACTTTATCTTTCAGTACCAAGATAAAGAGGAAGTTGTTTTATGGATGAATACAGTAGGACCCTACCACAATCGCCAAGAAACATACAAATACTTCTCTCTTCCTTTTTGTGTGGGATCAAAAAAAAGCATCAGCCATTACCATGAAACCCTAGGAGAAGCACTTCAAGGAGTTGAATTGGAATTTAGTGGTCTTGACATCAAATTTAAAGGTAAGTGATTGAAAGTGTGTTTAATCTCTTAAAAACCTCACGAACCTTTAAAACTAGAAGAACTGAAAAATTCCTGCTGCTAGCAACTGAGTGTATTTTATATTGTTGCTTGAAACACCCTGCAAGGTTGTGTACTGCCATTGCCTTTTCAGTTTACAATAAAGTTTTCATCTATCTGCCTTCTAAGGAAGATGCTTACAGCAGAAACATGCTTCTGAAGTAACTGATTACGTTTTGTGAAGTAAAACTAAGCTTTCTGCAAACGAATGATTTAAAGTATGGATTTAGTGTTCTGGAATTATCAATTCTGAAGATTTGTTTTTTCCCATGATATTGAGTACTTGTAGACTCTCTGGAGTTGGAAAGGAGTAGCAAAAGCTCAGCATCTCGAAGTTCTACCTTAACACGAAGTTAATTATTGTATCCTTCTGGTTACTATCTAGTTTAAAATACCTTTGACAAATACGTTTATATTATTGGCTGTAAATTATCATAAGCCAGTCAGGGTGGAGCTGGTCTCGGTTATTTTTCTGTTGTTTCCTGCCATCTCCCTCTTTCCATACTGTTGCAGAGATGATATTTAACTTCTTTTACAAATAGGGCCCGAGTCTTCTATTGCATAATTTCTTTTTATGTGTTCTTTGGTACCCAGAGCCCTTTCAGATACCTGTAACTGGTAGCTGCAGAGCTTCAAATAGTAACAGATTCTTTTTGTCTGTATTGAATTTTAACATTGATAAATTAAATCCAGTTTGGGTTTCTACATACATGTATTTGTTTTCCCTAGAAAGCTACACTTCATTGTATCACCAGTGCTTAACTGGATGGAGAACTTAAGCATAGTATTTGTTGTCTGAGCATTTGCAATCACATGGGACTTAGTTTCTGTAAGTTACAAAAGTTTTATATAAAACTGGACATCTGCAAAATGAGAGACTTGATGTTTTTGTTGTAAGTAGCATAAGTGGAAAAAAAATTAAGAGTTTGTTAAAACCGTAAATTCTTCATAAAATGTTAAGTTGCATAGGGGATAGCATCTCTGCATTAAAGGAATTAGGAGTTGAATCTTTTATTTTAAGAAGGTAACTGTACCTGCACAAACACTGGAAAACATTCCTGTTACTGGTTTGCAAGACTTGTAGCCTGCTGAAAATTTTATTCAATATGAGAGAAATAGGGTTTTTTTGTCAGACCTCATAGAATATGCTTAGAAATGCAAAATGGAAAGAACAGAGAATGCAACTGGCAGCAATTCAATATGGCTGTGAAAATTAAAGAAAACTTGTAGTGTCAGAATATGATATGTATTTTTACTGTGTAATTTTTACTTTAATAGCCCTGTCTTTACAAAGAGATTGTCCTATTCTAGCAAAAAGTGTTCTCTCTAGATGCAGCACCAAATTTTAAAGACTGGAAGGTTTGTGACATAATGTTTGCTGTTATGAAGATGGACTGTTATGAAGATTATTCGTAGTTAATATATTCCACTATCATATCAAATTTTTGTTAGATCAAGTCTTTCATTTTGTGACTGGGTGTACTGAGCAGATTGTGCTGTTCTGTAGCTTACTTTTCAGCATATCTGTCCTGGACCTGCCCTGTTCCTTATTGACCTGGAGGTAGTGATTTAGTAATCTGGTTTTATAGTAGAAGTGCTGAGATGGTATCGAGGGAAGGAAATGAACTAGCTCAACATCAGGAACTAGCTGAAATGCTTGAAAAATTTTCTGCATGAGGGGCCCAAAAGAGCTGGAGCCTCTGTTGTACCAGAAGTACATGCAGTGATTAGACTGGTTTAGATTTGTAAAGCATTTTCATGTATTTTTTCCTGAAATAACAGATGAGAAAGATGAAACTTTCGGTTTATCTTTTGTCTCCTCTTGTGACTATTTTACAGTCTGTAGTCAGGTGTAATTTAGCTTTCCAGAGTATTTACTGCCATTTCTGAGGGAAATTTGCAGAAGCAGAGCATTGGACAAATCCATTCTTCTGTGATACACTCTCAAATAGTTCTGTAAAATACTTCAGTAACAGAGAAATTAATGAGTTTCTGTTTCAGTAATTCTTTAACACTTAGAAAAAAGATACTTAACGTCTGTTTTCTTAAACAAAAATTAGGACAAGCTGGGTAATGTTGAATCTCCAGCTCCTTGATAACATAAAAATGGATACCATTCCTATTTGGTTAAGATAAGTCTTTTGGAATTCAGAACTACAGGGAGTCAAAGTCATCCCTGACTAACACAGATTCAGAATGGTGGAGAAGTGCTGTAGGTTTTGTGTCTTGTGATTGTTTTGGTTTTCACTGTGTCCCTGCCAGATTAGTAATTCTTCACAACAGCTAAACCTGTTTCCTTAAGTCTGATTTTGCTTCGTTTTCCTTTGAGACATGTTTCAAAATGTTGGCATGACCATCTGAAACAGTACAGATTTTCTTCATGAGTATGTGAATCAAATCTAAGTTCTGAGTTAGCAGGTATGATGGTTTTCCTCTTGTGTGTTTGGGATTATGGTAAGACTAACAATTACAGATATTTTTCCTCTTTAAATGGGTGACATAAAAGTTTCCAAAATTAGATTTGGATTTTAGACTTGTAGGTGTTTATCCTATGGAGTGAGTAAAGGGGAATTAAAATTGTTCTAATAAATTAGCCTCTGCAATAAAAAACCAGTTCCCTTTTTCTCAGCATAGTTGGACTGGACAGCAGTGGCAGGTAAGTGTGAAACTGCATGTTGTTTGTCGTATTTGAAGAATTATTTAGGCTGCAGCTGTCAGTAACTGAAGTACTTTAGACTGCATGAGTAAAACTGCCTGTTGAATTAATGGAACTTGCCTGTGTTTTTGAAATAGAGTAAGAAAATTATGGCTCTGCAGAAATGTGTGGAGGTTTGTGCTTGAATGTGCTTAGTGGTGACTGGTGGGGCAAATCTACAGCGTATTCAAGAATCCATGAAGTAGCATTTGTTTTTGTATTTAAAAAATGTGTCATGTGAAAGGATACCTGTGACCATACAGGATAGCTGGACTTCCCTTCTGTTACAAATACGAAAAATGCTCTTGTATCACAGATCTCAAATCTGTACAAGTATCTTTGTGAAGAAAGTAATGAATTATTAACATAAACTTATATTATAATATAGCTTTTAAGTTTTCAGTTGGCTTAATTCTCTTGTCAAGCTAAATCTAGAGTAATAATCCTTTTTATGTAATATGTCAATTTCTTTATTCAAGCATTTGAATTTACATCCTCTATGTTACACCTGAGACCTATTGAATTATTAAATGTATTGAACATTGGGATCATAGCGACTTCAGTGAGAAAATTAGTTTTTGACATTGCCATACAAATTAGAGAATATTAATTTAAAGGGGAAAAGGATTTTTTTAAACATACTTGAATTTTGTGCTTATTTAGACATGTTATGAAATTACAATACTTCTAAGTGATAACTCCTTGCCCAAGAATTCCTTCTGTAACACCTCTAGAAAATACATCAGCTATTCAGGATGGTGTTCAGTGTTGTACTGGGAGATGGGCAGATATAAAGAGATTCTGTATGGTTTATATGTTTGAATAAAACCCAGTTGATCTGACCATTCATAGGAAAATTGAAATCTGGCATAACTGTGCCTGCTTTTGTAATGGGTCTTGCTTTTAAATCTGCTTAATGTGCTTCTGACATGACTGAAGCTGTGTTATATAGCAGATGTTACCTCTTTGACATCCCTGATAGAAACACAATCCAAAACATACCTGTAACTTCACATTCCTCTTGGATACACACACAACCATAACTTGGATAAGAACTAGCTAACATATGCAAAACTGCAGATTTGGTAAAGCTGTAATGAAGTAAACTTCAGCTTCCCAACCACTGGATGCTGTTCTAAGCTACTCTCGTTTCGTAATTTAATGCAGTGTGTTTAAGCTTAACCATCTAATCCTGTCCCGTAACTAAAGGGCAGCTTCACCATTCTCAGTGGCCGGTGAAAGGAATGTTTGTCTTTGTTCCTCTGGCCTTCATTCAGATGTTTTATGGGGAGGTGAGAGCTGTACTGTGTAGCATGGCTGAAGGTGAAGTCATATACCATATGTGAAGTCAGGCCTCTGTTTTGCAAGAGTTGAATGAGGTTGTTTCTGAAGGTTGTGCTGGGGTTTTGTGTGTGTGCATTGGAGTAACTTGTAACATAGTTGATCCACACTTACTGTGATACCACTGTGATGTCTTTTGGTGTTTTGAATACTGGGAGTAAAAGCCATAAAAATGGATAAAACCAGTATTTTGGTTGCATGCTCCTGTCTGCAGCCTGGTTGGATGTCAGTGCAGTCACTTCAAATGATATTTGAAAGTGGGTTTGTTGTTGTTTTGGCTTAGGGTTGGTTTTTTTTTAGCAGCAAAAGCCAGTGTTTACATCCTAGAGTATTAGGTGCAGAATGGCTTATTTCAGTTAGTTAAAAAACAAACAAACAAAATTAAACTAGACACCAAAAAAACCCGTGACAAATTCCAGGGATCTGAAAGTCCGTGGAGTAACTTGGTATTAGATTACAGTGTAATACCAAATTTGTTTTGGTTAATAACTGCAAACAAAGGATGCTGTATTCAGACTACAAAATGGGAAAGGTCTCCGAAAAGGACACTTGTAGTTCATGTGATTTTTGTATTTTTATTTCAGTAGTAGCACTTGCTCCCCTCCCCATGTTCTTCAGTTGTGCTGGTACTGCTGTGTGTGGGTGAACAAGTCAGCAAGGAGCCACCTAAAACCAGCCTGGCCCCATGGCATTTCCCCACATCAGGCTTCCCTGCCCTGGCGATAGGTAAATGTGTCATTCAGTAGCCGCTACCAGTTTCTCTTTGTCCTGGTTTGGGCTGGGATAGAATTAATTTTCTTTCTGGCAGCTGGTATAGAGCTGCGGTTTGGAGTACGAGAACAATGTTGATAACACTGATGCTGTTAAGCAGTCAAGGACTTTTCAGCTTCTCATGCCCTGCCAGGTGCATAGGCAGGACAGCTGACCCACCTGGCCAAAGGGACATTCCATACCATACGAGGTCATGCTCACTGTGGGTTTTGGGGGAAGCTGACCCAGGGACCCACTACTCAAGAACTGGCTGGCTATCAGCTGATGGGTGGTGAGCAGTTGCATTGTGCATCATTTGTTTTATGTATTCTGTTATTATTGTTGTTTTTATTATTATCATTATCCCTTGCTGTCCTATTCAACTGTCTTTATCTTAACCCATGAGGTTTGTATTTTTTTCTGATTCTCTCCCCCATCTCAGTGATGTAGGGGAGCATAGTGTTTAGCCGCTTGCTGGATTTAACCACAACATTCTTTTATCCTTATTTTCCCAGCAAAAGTTTCGTTGTCTAATAAGTCAATCTGAAAAATGATGGGTTTTTTTCAGTTAAAAAATGAAGCTTAGAGTGTATTCGTTAGGTCTTGGAAGAAACAAGTATAGAAAATACTGAAGTTTTCATAAGAAATAGGAGAAAGAGGTGCATCCATTCCAAAATAACCAGGGGCACTATTTTCTCCAGGGCTACAGGAAAGCAGTGCAGCGCTGCAGGGCTGCTGCTGGCACGTTTCTTGCTGTCTTGCTTCACCAGGCTTTGCTTCACTTTTGCTTGACCAGACATTGTGTGCATATTTTAAAATTGTCATTGTCAGAGAAATAATGTTTTGTGTTGGAAATATTCTATTTGCTGGTGCATTTTCTGTGCAGGTGATTTGATTTTAAGCTTTATATTGCAGTTCTCCTACATGAGAAAGCAAGCTGAATTTTGATACAGATTAGAGCTGTTCTTGGGGCATAACTTAATTTTATCTACTAAAAATGAGGCCTGTATTCCGGTGATGACAAAAAGAGGAGGGAGGGGGAGCTGGGATTATTTACGTTCACTTTGTTTCAGTATTTGCAGAGTGAAAACATTCACTAAGAAGCATATGGGTTTTTTTGGTCGCTAAATCTGTTGCTGCCTGAACTCTTGTAAATATGAGCCTTTTTGTCTTGTTTCACTTGAAAAGAAAACATTAGGAAAGGAAATTGAGATGTAAAAAAAAGGGCTGTTAACTGCATTACTTAGGAACTGTAGTTGGGGAAAACTAGCTTTCTGGCTTGAAGAGGTGGATTTATTTTATTGCCAAATGCAGCCTCTTGGGCCTTCTTTGTGTTATTCCTATTTTTGTCTTCTTTTTTCTCTGCCTTTACCATGATTGCTTTGTTTCGTCCTTTATGGTAGTTTCTTGAAAATTGCTGAGAATTTTAAAAGTTTTAGGTTTTTTATGAACTGTAAAAAGCTCATAGTCAGGGAGCCTGATTATACTAAAATGGAGAGAGAATATCATACACAATTTTAGGTATCTGTTAATAATGTCGTACTTCTCATGGTCTTTCCCGATAAAGCAAATGAATCTTAATTTAGTGTGGGCAAAATAGCAAAAAGATACTTGGAAACCTTTCCTTTCCAGTCTGTGGGAAGCTTCTGCATGTGGAAGGGTGGAATTACAAGAACAATCACACAATTGCTTTAATGGTTCCTTTTCAAATGTCCTTTTTTGTTACTTACTTGAGGACAGCAGAGAGGGGTTAAAGACTCCGGCAATGTCCTTTCCTCCATGTGCTTGGTTTGCCTTTGCTTTGAGCCAGCTCATAAATAATCATTCATTGTGCTTTAATTTTTTGCAGATGATGTCATGCAGACTACGTACTGTGAAATTGACTTGGACAAAGGCAGAAGAGATGCGTTTGTGTATGCTATCAAAAATCACTATTGGTACCAGATGTATATCGATGACTTGCCGATATGGGGTGAGTGATGTTGTGCATAAACAACTTGATTACAACTACAGGAGGCCTGTGCCAGGGGGTTTCCCAGAGTCGTTTAGTGACTAAGCTTCATTACAAGAATCTCACAAGTATGTTGAACTCACTTAACCAAACAATACAACTAAGTTAAGGGATTGTTGCATTGAAAAAACAGTTGGATGGCTTGTACGAGTGAAATAAAAAAAAAAAAAAAGACAAGGTCTTTTGTTTCTCAAGCACTGATGTAATAATACCAAGTTTTTAGGGTTAAATTATATTAAATGTTCAAGTGGTAATTAGATAGGTCAGATATAAGGTCCATGTTATTGTGTTCTTGAGTAACAGTTTTTGTAAAACTCTTCCAATGTTTAGCTTTATTTTGCTAGTTCTCGGGTTTATTAATAATGTAAGAGTTGTTTGATTTACTTTTACGGTAAGTTAGTGGCTTTTAAACAGTTTTGCATGTGCACTCTGCGGTTATACGAAGTAGCTTTATTTTATTTGTTCTTATATGGTTCTTAAAATTGCTCTTGCTGAGTATTATTAATCTGGGCTTAGATGTACTTATGTCATGAACCAAAATTTGTGTGTCCTTATTGCCATTGTCTCCTAAGCTCTGTGTTTTTTGTTGCTCCCTTGTAACCTGTGATCGCGCACCTTGTAAAGACTGCTCTGCAGATTGCATTTTTCACTGATAGCAATCAGCCAAACTTCCCAAGCCCTAGTCTCCTTTTTGTAGGTGTAAACTGAGGGGAAAGGAAAAGCACCACAAAATACTCTGTTAAGGTATGGTCTTTGTTGCCTGTCTTTGCCTGTGTTCTGAGAGGATGCAAAAAAAATCCCCAAATAAAGAAAACCCTACAACACCTACAAAAATAAAGTTCATGACAGAAGTTCTTTGATAGATAGTATGCTGAATGATGTTACTCATCATTCATTCATTCTGGCAAAGGCTGTTTTTTAGCTCTTTCTTATAATTTTAGTTGTTTTTAGAAAGCAACTAGCTGTTGAAACATGAGCCCCAGCTAGAAGTCGTAGTGTTTTATTTATTTAGGTGTTATTTAGGAAGTCTCTTGCTTTTTTTAATGTATCTGTTTTTAAGAGATAACATTATAATGCCTGACAGGAGAAGTACTTGCATATCATATTCTTTTCAGCTGACTTGCTCAGTGTGTGTAACAGGTCTGTGGCAGGGCTTAGAGAAGACCTGAATTAATCTGTGCCTTTATTGTACTTCTTGTGCCATTGCTGCTAGACTTTTTATAGCATCCATGAGTGACAGTTGTTGCTACAGTATTTTTTATGCTTTTGTCCTTTCAGCAAAAGATCAATGAATGATTTTCCTAGACTAGTGGCAGCTCTGTTGGCTTCAGACTGCCTGAAGGTGATGGATGCTAAGCTGACTTGTTTGGAATCTTGTGTGGCTAGCAAGTTTTGGGGACTTCCTTTTCCAGGACTGATTTTTCTCATCTTATTTGGGAACATTTTTTTTCTCACCTCAAATACTGAAGAACAGATATACTTACTAAATCTTCTATACACTGACTAAATTTTGTGCTCTCTGCTGAAAACTCTGGTTTACTGTGATTCTAGTGTTTTTAATGTTCTTCAGTAGTATGCTTTGTATGCACAAGAAGCCATTCCCTAGTGCTACAGCTAACAAACTTGCAGAATCTAGATATCTTCTTCGTATGACATTAAGAAGCTGGTTTTGATTTTTGTTTGGGACCAGGAACTCAAGCTGTGATGCTTAATAGGTCACTGGAGCGTTGTAAGTAGTAGCAGTTTTATGCAAGGATATAATCTGACATCAGGTGTGAACACAAGCAGTGCCGACGATTGGGTCTGTGTCTCTTGAGGGCTGTGTAAAACTAGCAGGTCTGCAGATTTGTCCTTTGATATTAGCCTGGCTTTTATTCCAAAAAATGAACTTGTTCTTGCTGGGTGGCTGACAAAGGAGTGGATGCACCTGAACTGATCAGAAGGGTTCATTTGCAAGCCTGAACAAGTTTTTCTGAACTTTGCGTTCCAAGTGCAGTTTAGAAAACTGTGCGTATGGCTTATCTGCATTGATTTTGGTTTTGCTGAGTCTCTATTTAACAATAGGAATATTTCAGGTTCTGAGTGCTGCCTAAAACGTAAAGCCCTGAGACTTGCTGCTCACTGAATAGTTTTTATTATAAATAATTTCTGTTATGAATGTGGCATGAGTGGTGCCATGCACGTGGCTCCTCCAGCTTGTCAGTGTCTTCGACTGTGTTATGTAGGCTTGCCTAGCACCATGTAATGTGGCGGTAGAGGTACTAAGGAAAACTAATCTCTTTTCCTTGATTGAGTGTCATTGCATAGCTATTAATTGCAGTAACTGTAATGAAAAACATTAGAACTGCTTAAAATACGTGGGAGTAAGAATTTTAGTAATTATGATGGCATCTCTGAAATACGCTGAATACTGAGATGGTTTGTCATGTGGTTGGTTTTTGTTTGTTTGTTTTAAGATAGTGTCCAGAGTAGGTTCCCCTAAGCTTGCACTAAAAATACCTTGTGCTGAAATGGCTTTTTTTTTTCCCCTTGTAATATGTGTAGGCTATCATGTTGATCCACTTCATTCGGATTACCTTTCTTGAGAACCCTACTAGCCAGCATGTATTGTATGTACTGTATCACCCAGTCCACTATTATTTTTCGTTGTTGATTTATGTTTTGTGGCTGGATTAAACCAAAATGTTGTTCCCTAAATGTAAATGCCTAGAATCCATTTTTTGTGCTACCAAAAAAAAGTAAGTATTCTCTGAAGAGCTTAAAAGAAAAGGATTCAGAGAGTGTTCATGTTTGCTGAGAATTCTAGGCAACTTCTGTTTAATTCAGTTCTTAAAGCAGACCACTCATTTCTCTGGGTTCATCCAGATGGATTTGTGTCACTCCTCCTGTCTCCTGGGGAACTTTATTTATGTTCTTCATGGTTTTTCACCTTGGTAAGGATAACTGATGTAAAAGTCATATGCACAACCATTAATGTTAGAGATTCTCCTTAGGAAGTCCTCAAAATACTCAGTAAGGAGGACTCTATTTTCAGTAAAGACTATGCATAAAATAACTGCTGATAACTAGAGGTAATGGCTTCAAACTGCTGTTTGAGGGCTTTGGAAGGTTTACACTTTATTTTCTGACCTTAAAATGCAACCAGATCTTTTCAAGTGTATTCAGATAAAACTATTCCATTTTCATTTTTTTCCTGAATTGCTGTTCTACAGTGGAGTGGGTAGGCTTGACTGTCTTTGTTTCAGGACATCTCCCGAAGTATATGGAGTACTGTGTTAGTTCTGTCCTTCAAGCAGTGATTGATCAGAATGTCCTTTAAGCAGTGTGGAGGTCTGTATTGTCATTATTTTGGATTCTGCCCTGGGAACAGATGGTGTGCCAGGTGCTGGGCTGTATGGTATAGGCACAAACTGGCCTGTGTTTCACGGGGATGGCAAATACAAGGCAATCCTGACAGATGAGCATGAGTAGAAAACATGACACAAAAATACCACCTTGAAAATGAAAAAGCACAGGTAATGCACAAATACCATTCCTTCATATACCTGCTGCTTCGTGGTAACCTGTTCCATGTCCTTCACCCGCTTGTTCTCCCACTCCCTGCACCTTTGTATCTCTGGAGTGCTGCTTTTGTTGCAGCTTTCCATCTTATATACGTGATCTTTGGTATGATGTTCTTGATGTTAAAGATGATGCTTGTAGCCTGTAAACTTGGTGACTCCTGGACTTGACTTTTTTTTTGTTTTTAGCACAGTACATTCTCTGGGATTTTTCTGTAGTAGGTTAAATATTTTGCAGTAAGTTATTGAGAAGTAGGAATTTAACCATGGCTAATATCAAGTTCACTGGAGTTCTGACGCTCCAGAAGCATCTGAGCAGCTTTCCATGTTGCTGGTGATCAAAATCTTCAAGTAAATGATAATTTTCTGAAATTTTTAGTGCAAGTAACGGAGAGAGTAGTCAAAAACCGCCATTCTTGGCAAGCATGGGAAACGTGCAAATGAGAGTGAAGCTTACGTGTTGGAGAGTCAACTAATGAGGAATACAGGCAAAGTAAAATTTTTAAGAGGAAGAAAAATGAGTGAGGAGGTAGATGTGAGATGGGAAAATAGAAAGGTTGGGGCTAAGCTGTGTTCATGGAAATTAAATCTGTATTCAGCTAGTTGTTTACCTGGTAAGAATTCCAAATAAAACTAGAGGAACTGTCGTTGTGTCTTCTGTTTCTTCTGCAATGTTTGGAGCTCCATGCTTTTTTCTTTTACTGCTGTTACAAAATGCTTCTTGCAGATACCTGTATTACAGTTAAAAAGCAGAGCGTAAGGTCTGCTGTGTTCTCTTTGCTGTAGTTACGTTGCTTTTTTTTAGCTAACAAAATGCTTGTAATGCGTATTTTAAAAAAATAATTACAGAATATTTGAAAAGCAAACCTGTAATAGATGCTTACACTTGTTTCCTGTGCAGGTATTGTTGGAGAAGCAGATGAAAATGGAGAAGATTATTACCTTTGGACTTATAAAAAACTTGAAATCGGCTACAATGGAAATAGAATTGTAGATGTCAATCTGACCAGTGAAGGAAAGGTGAAATTGGTACCAAACACAAAAATCCAGATGTCATATTCAGTAAGTAATTTGGTGATGCATCTGTGATAAGAAACTCTACGCAGTGAAATAGCTCAAAAATATGTACTTGTATACCTGCTACTATGTATTAATATGTGAGGCCATATCAGAGGAAGATTCATCTTCACTCTTTCAAATATATATTTTTTTTATTACTGAAAAACCTTGATAGGTTTATTAAGAAGAAATGTAAAATGTTGATTTTTGAAACACGTCAAAGAAACTAAAGCTGATGCAATCTATAGAAAAGTGTTCTGGTTGGAAAGGAAGATATCTTAAGAGGTATGGAGACTAGAAGTATATAGGACCCCCCAGTAGGTAGACATTTTCTTAATGGTTGGAGCTCTGACATTTGCATCATAGATTTGCACTGGATTCTGAGCTAGGACCAAAATCCACGGTAAGCTTTTGTACTTTGCAGGCAATTAGTATCAAAGCTTATTTTGCTTTTGTGACTCCAGTAGAAATTTGTCTTATTTATATAACCTTATTAGTAAGTTTTTTTTCTGAAGCTCTCTGCTATTATATCGAATTGCTATGTTATAAGGTAATGAATAAACAGTGTTTGCTGATCTGAAATAATGAATTCAATTTTTCAGGTTTTGTCTGTATTTATTTGATGTTACTTAAATCTGTAATAGTTAATTTCTCATGCTCACTGCATTTGTATACTGAAACTAGTTCTTGATGCATTGCTTTTCTACAGTGTTTTAGCAGTAGGTGTCAGCATAAGACTTTATTTCAGAGGATATTCTTGCCACTATTACATTTATCTTGAGCTGAATAAGCTGTATAGTTTGAAGTGCAGATAATTGGGTTTTATCTGTGCTTTCTAGAATTACTTCTACACAGATCTCCCTATTTCTACTGCAAAATTGATATTAGAAACCTTGAATTTTTTTATTTCAAGTTCCACCGGCTTTGTGAAGTCCATTTGCTCTGTGAATTTTGAGGTGGACAGCACTGAGTAGCTGCCAGTAATGGAAATAACATTAGCTGTTCCCTTAAAATACTTTTAGCATATGGTGCTTAAGATTTACCTTTCCAATTCTGTTGGCACCACTGGGCAATTGTTGGGCTGGCGCGTGTGGGGTGTTTAATTCACAAATTGTCTCTGGTTGGCCTGTTCTAAGCAGCGCTTGTTAGTGGCAGATGCTCTAAAAAGAAATGTATCTGCTTTCAACCTTGGTTTAAGCTATTAATGTTTTGAGGTACTAATCTTGAACAAGACTAATTTGAACTGAAGAACATGAATATCTTACCTCAAAGTTAGTACTACTTGAGTCTTGGGGTTTTTAATCTGTCTCAGGACTGGTGAGTGATAAGGGTATTCCATCTACATTTGTGCACTTCTATACTGAATAAGAGAATATCTGCTGGAAAGGATAATTCCTTGTCATGTATTTTAAAAAGATATGCACAAGGGACTGCGTTTTTTTCAAGATCACAAAAAATCCTAGTATTTCCTAATCTTTGCATGCTTTTGAAGAAATTTTAGTGTAGATTTGTGTTTAATTTCTGAAACTGCATTTTAAAATGAAAATGAAAACAGCCTTGCAAAAAATTCTGAAAAATACTCTGTGCTATGGTATTAGCACTGTATAGTTCATTAATATGATTAAATCTTCCAAATCCAAAGCAAATCCTCTGTGCAGCTAATGGACTAACCAACAGCAGCAATATGCTGCTACCCTGTGATAGTATGGCCATAAATGTGTACTTTTCCAGCTGGTTTCAGAGTTATTTGTTGGCAATTGGAAGTGTCGAGATTGCAGAATCCCATGGTGTTACTGATTTTAGGCTGCAGCTTTTAAAATTTTGGTGTCTGGCTTTTAGGGTCCAGCTTGATTCCTTTTACCCAGTTCCCTTCCAGGCAGCTTGTATCTCACTCTATGCCCTTTTCTTTCCTGTTGACATCTGGTTTAAATCTGCTTTCATATCTTCAAATTTCCCTCACTTCTGCTAGACTGCATCTTTTTTCTTGGGCACTGTACTCGGAGAATTTAGGTAAAGGTGATTTCATTGAACACTAGTATCAGTGCATGGCAGCAAACCAGATCTCAGCTGCCATTGCAAGAGCAGAAGAAGCGGGTGTTGTCATCGCTCAATGAACACTGGTAATGTTCTCCACAAACCTTTTTATGCAACACAGCACATGGAAATGTTGAGAGAAGGGAGTGTGCTGTCAGAAAAAAAAAAATAGAAAAATTCCACTGCTTTCTAGCATGTCATTCTTGAACATATTTAAACATGCTTTCTTTCTCTATCCTTTGTTCTGAAACCTTGGGCAAATTTGGGAGGATTTTTCAACAGTTTTGCTCGAAAGTGAAGAAAATTTATTGTTTTACAGGTGCCTACTGTGGAAAAAAACCATCACATTTGAACTGTTCGTTTGACAAAACTGAAAAATAAGGTCATTTGTTGGATTTTGGTTTTGGCATCTTTAGTATGAGTATCTTTATGAACTCCTTCTATAACCATGAACAGGGTTTGTTGTATTTGACAACTAGAAGTTTGCTGCTTTGGTTTGTCTCATAAAGACAGCAAGAGCTGGGGCAGTGCAAGACTGATTTGTCTGTAGATATCAGTCTTCAAGAATGTCAGTCCATTGTTTTTGCCAAAACCTCGATTCATATTGAAGAAAACATCTAAAGTGGCTGATTTTTAAAATGTCTGGGGTTTCTGCATGTGAGTATAGCTGGACATATTATTATGAGCTTTTCAAGTGTTAATTTTTCTGTGTTCAGGTGAAATGGAAGAAATCGGATGTGAAGTTTGAAGATCGATTTGACAAGTATCTTGACCCATCTTTCTTTCAGCACAGAGTATGTATTGTTCTAAGACAACCTTATAAAAGACAAATTCAAAATGGTTGCTTTAGTTCAGAAGATGTCTTGGAATTTTTGGATGACATCTTTGAATTTTTTCATGTCCCAGGTGTTCTGGGACAATAAGGCGGGCAGGTCTAGGACTGTAGGTTTTAAGTGATAGTTTTCTTGCTCAAATAGGATGGGTCCAGTTTTCAGAGTGCTTCAGTGTCTGCAGGCAAGCTTCAAGCCTGCAGCAAATGCAAGGCAGTTCAAGTAAATATATTGATGTGATTGGAAGCAGTCAAGTTTGAGGGACACAACTGTGCAGCAGTTGGTCATATGTATACTTTTCACCGCTGTAAATGCAAAGCAAAAAGCATAAGCCTAAACCAATTGGTGATACCAGTTGTGATGGTTTAAACCTGGGGTTGTAATCTCCTTAGTAGTGCACTGAGCTATACTTCTTTCTGAAATTAGAGGTTTTGGGTTCTGTTTGGAGCTCCATGAAAACCAGAAGGTATACTTGTGAGAGGCAAAATAATGCTGTGCACATGGTACTGCCTTTGGCTTTTTGACTGTGGGCATCTGTTTTACCACTTAAACCTCCCTGCTGCGAAGACAGCAGTGCATGTGTTGCCTTGCCTTTACCAAGGCAGCCTGCACAGCCAGTCCTTCAAACTTTGCTGGTGCTTACCTAAGCTGGGATAACTTCGTAATGAGCAAGCTTGGCTGTTGAAAAAACTTTGTGTATGGTGTTTCACAAGCCAGTTTTAGTGGGGCTTTCTACAAATGTAGTGTTACTTAGCTAGTGCTGACAAGCTGTCCTGCTAGGCAATGATTTATCCTTATTGGAACAAATTTGAAACATATTTACAGTTCTAAACCTTAGGGATGTGTTTTCTTTTTGTAGATTCACTGGTTTTCAATTTTCAATTCTTTTATGATGGTGATCTTTCTGGTTGGCCTAGTGTCTATGATATTAATGAGAACTTTGCGAAAAGATTATGCAAGATACAGCAAGGAGGAAGAAATGGATGATATGGTAAGATCTGCATTCACGCTTTAAGTCTCTTTTTTAAGGCTTATTGTTTTCGTATATTTATTGTGTTAGCAGCTCTGAATGGCTTTTTTCAATAGGACAGAGAACTGCACTATGTGTATCTTGAAAGCTTTACTGGTTTTCGTTATAACATGCTCCTAGGTTGCATCCAGAATTCTGTCTGTAGTCACTGTGTTAATATTCGAATCCACACTTAGGTTAAACGAGGTCCATTCTGGGTGTATAATAGAAGCCTGTGTATACTCTTAAACACTTCAGGGATGGGGGAATCTGATAGTTTTTACTGCATCATGTATTCAGGTAGTCATTTTTGTTGTCTTCAAAAACATCTGAAAAGTAAACTTTTCTCCTAGATTTGATGCATTCAGGAGGGAAGACATACTTGCACTTTAAGTTGTTTTAATAAATCAAACCTTTAATTTATGCCTAACATGTGTGTTTGTCATTAGTTGTCCTGACTAAAAATTTGTTGTTGTTGTTCCTAGGACAGAGATCTAGGTGATGAGTACGGCTGGAAGCAGGTCCATGGAGATGTTTTTAGACCATCCAGTCATCCTCTAATATTTTCATCGCTTATTGGTTCTGGTTGTCAAATTTTTGCTGTGTCTCTTATAGTCATTGTTGTTGCGATGATAGAAGATTTATACACAGAGTAAGTGTAATTGTGCCATGCCTTCCACAAATGAATGTCTAAAGGAACAAAATAGTTAAAAAAATGAATGTTCTAACTGGCCTAGAAAAAAGTGTGTGAGTGTCTTTAGCAAATGGTCAGATGTAGTATTTGGAAGGGTTCTTTTAAGTTGTAATGAATCTTTGTCCTACTCTTGTCATGTGAGTTGGTCTCCTTTAATTTTACTGTTTCAATGCTTGCTTTTTTCACGATTTATTATGAAGCTGTAGTTTGTTCTGCAGCATCATGGGTAAATTATGTGGGAAATAAATGTTAAAAGGTACATATTTCACTTATTTCACTTCTGGTTTCATCTAGAGTGATAAGATATTGCTGTATTTCTTACCTTCTTTTCCTCCCTTTGTCTTATAAAGACTGAAGTATCTGTTTCTGTAGAGATTATATTTTGAATACTGGGGAGATACATACATATTTTTTTACAAGTGCTTCGTTTTAAGCAATGGCCTAGATGTCAAATCTCTGTTCTATTTTCCCTTGCGTATCACCTGGAACTATTGATTTTAACAAGTTGTAGTGCTTCTCATGTGCCACTAGAGAGAACTCTTGGATTTGAATCTAGCTGCATTTTAATGGTGTGTTTAAAAAGCCACTGTGTAGTACCAGTATCTTGGCATATTTCCATTTTTCATATGGTATTATTCCCCCTTTATGCCCCATGGTTACATTTCTGGAGAGACTTACATACACATTTTTAATTGTATAGCATGTCAGCCCTTGAAGGGAGGGAATGAAACCATTTCAGAATGCTTGTGCACTGTAGGGAAGCTGTAAGTTAGTAATAGCAAACATAAAACATGTCAGAACAGTAATTTTAAAAAATATATGTGCACTTAGTCTTTTATTGCAATAGGCCTTTATATCACTTTCAAAGTGAATTTAATTCTGGGTATTTAGGAAAATAGTAATGTGAGTGATAAAGGCTGTGAATCAGCATTACAAGAACGATGTCCTGGCCAACTAAAAGTCTCTTGGTAATGTCAGCTGTTTATTATTAATACCATTTTGTGTTTTGAGAAACTCTTCCATTAGAAGAATGATAATATTTGAAACATAAGTGAGTAGGTTCAAGTATAAGAAATCTTTATAGCTTTAGATTGACTTCTGCAGGTCACTTTATAGGCAAGCTGGATTTACATGGGTCACTTCAGACAGTGCATGGTTTTCTGGGGTTTTTTTTGTGTGTGTTTCTAAATTGGCTTAAGTTAGGGCAACTGTTAAAATATATTTTCCTCTAACAATTAACTTTCTAAAATGTAACTATTGCTTATTTTTAAGAAGTAGATGTTAGCATAACGCTCCTTCAGTGTGTGTGACCAGCAGGTATATTTGCTTATTTCAATCCATCCAGTCATGGAAGCTGGTTGTACTAAAGATCACTTTTCTGAGTAGAGCAGGCATCCAGGAATGGTTCATCAAAAGCTAAAACACCGAAAGTCTGGAATCTTTCAGAAGAACTAATTTGAAGATAGAACAGCAAACTGGGTGAAAACCTTCTGCTGTTTTTTTCTATCAAACAGTAGCAGAGGGACATGAGGAAACAGCTCTATCATGAATAACATTTATATCTGGCTATTCTTAGATATAATTTTAAAAAATGTGCTTGGGGACGGCTTTTGTGATTTAAACTTTCAGAAAAATTATGCCAAAATGAGTACTCTCAGCATTTAATGAGATGATAATTTTAAAATCACTAAACTCTTCTGGCTGGAATACTCCATGCTGATTTGTGCCTTCGTTATAGTATTTATAATTTCTAAATCAGTTTTCTAATTTTCTGTAAGATTAACACTTTAGATTTTAAAAGTTTAATTTCTGAGGGATGGCAGAAACATCATTCACAATCTTAGTATATTTTTGTTAATACTGGCCTTTTTGTTAAGCAAAGAGTACCTTTTATCTGCAGTAGTTAAATCTGACACTTAATGTATGTCATGTAAATAGTGCAATTCTTTATGCACTAGGTACACACATCCAAATGTTAGAGGATTTTGATCGGAGGTGAGATTTTGTACTGCAGTGAAAATAAATGCATGTTAGGAAAAACGTAGTATGTTGCAACTCCTTTTCTCAGATTGAATTAGACTTGGCCAGAAGCTTTGAATACAAACAGTTCGCATTCTTATGCAGATTTTACAATTTAAGCACTGTAAAATTTTTACATTACCTAAAAATATTAAATAACTGCTTCTGCTAAATGTACATATTATACTATAATCTTCTGCTCTAATACTGTTTGTGTTGTGTTTTTTTTTAATTTCATTTATCCAAAAATCACTTCCTTTAGGAGAGGATCAATGCTTAGTACAGCTATATTTGTTTATGCTGCAACATCGCCAGTGAATGGATATTTTGGAGGAAGCCTTTATGCTAGACAAGGAGGTAAATTGTTTTCATTTTTCAGCATTTCCATTACATTGTTAAATTGAGAAGTTATTATTTACTGACTTTCACCAATATAGAAGTATCCTTGTGGAGTTAGGTCATTCAGATGGAATCCATTCAATTCTTAATAAACAGAAAATACTTTGAGCGTATTTAACTTTCCTGTTATTTCCTGTTTAGTATGGGCTGCATTTTCTAAGGAAAGATATCAAGTCTTTGGTTAATTTGAAAGTAATGAGAGCTAAAGTATGTTAACAGTTGTATCTTATGAATTGCTTGTTATACTCTTGTATATAATGGTTTGGCTCATGACATCCAGAGAGTTTAATAGTCTCTCCCTCTTCTGTAACATGCTGTCAAGCAGCTCGTGTCATCTTCTCGAGATGACTCCTACATAGCCCTGCTCTATAGGTACCAGGGCGGTTATGTTTATTAATACGGAAAGGATGATTATACAGTACTTGCTAGACCATTTAATGTGAATGGGGAAAACTGTTTATAGCATCTTTTAAAGAAGGTTATTCTGCTTTTCAGTATGTGCACTGCTTTACACTTGTCAAATTCAAAATTAGTATCAGCAGAGAGCAGAAGCCCAGTAAAATTGACATAACAGGTTTGGACAGGCTGTCTTCAAGTGCTCCCCACTATGCCTCTGAGTTATGACCAGTTACATCCTGGCAGCCTGCTAGCTTTATGCATTCCCTATGCTGCAATAAAAGAGTAATCAATATCTATTATCCTCTACAGTGCTTTAGAAAAAATATTTTTGTTAAGTTTGCCAAAGAAAAATTATATCTTTAGAGCACAGCATACTTGCTAGTATTCAGTCTCAACTGCACTCTAATCTTCTCTGAGTTTGAAGGTGAGATGTTTCTTTTCATGTGGTTTGTGTGTAAACCTAGTGATTTGTAGAAAAACAGGCCGAGGTATGTTAGGTTTGCTGTTCTAAAATGTACTGTGCTGTATAGTTGAGCCAGATTTGCTTTTTTTTTCCTTCAGATCAAATACATATCAAACTGTGAAATGCTGATTATGTTGACTCATAGTGAAAATACATATGACTGTCTTGAAAAGCATGTGCTAGTTTTCTGACTTTTTTATTTAGTGCGTGTTACAGAGGCATCTATGGTGTATTAAATTTAAATATAAATATAGAATCATAGAGTCACAGAACTGTTTTGTTAGGAATAGACAGTATGTAAGAATATGGAAAGTAAAAGGAATACAGACAGTGAATATTCTTGAAGTATTGCCCAAGAGAATTTTTTTGAGCTCCTCAGGGAGCTCTGCTAACAAATGTTGCTTTCCCTTTATGCCTGAGGTCTAGCATTCACCTTCCTTCTACCTTTTCTGCTGTTGAAGATGTCCGAGTTCAGTTTTGCTGTACATGAAATGCTGTGGCATTTTGCTTTATGCCAGGGATAGCCGATTCGTTACTGCATCCTGAATGTCTGGGGCCAGCTTAGTTGGGTGAGGACAGCCCGGAGCAGGTGCTGCCTGAGGGCAGCTGCGGTGCTGAGTCGTCCCGGGAGCAGCGCTGGGCTCCCGAGTCCTCTCGGGCTGCGAGCGGGCTCGGCACAGGGCCAGCTCTGCTATCTCGGTCTCTGCTGATCTGTGGCTCACATACGCACTCATGTTTCAAATCCCGGTTTCTTTGGCCAGCTTAGTCAGCATATGCCACTCTTCAGCCAAAATGTTCTCACGCTGTATCCCTTTTCCTGTCTTTTCACCTGGCCTTGTAAATTGATTAATGTGCTGCATATTGTGAATTGCCAGGAGTCAAATGAAACTGCAGTTAACTCTTGGCTCTTGTATCGATGTATTATATTGTTACCAATTTTTCACCTTTTTGGGGAAGAAGAAGTCAAACACCTAAATTCTGGAGAGCTTGCTGATACAATGTATTTTGTTTAAAGAGTTATCTCACCAGTCCCATTGCAATGTCCCTTCTTACAGGAAGACGATGGATAAAGCAGATGTTCATTGGAGCCTTCCTTATTCCAGCAATGGTGTGTGGAACTGCCTTCTTCATTAACTTCATTGCCATCTATTATCATGCTTCAAGAGCTATACCCTTTGGAACCATGGTGAGTCGATTTACTGGAGAGTTTAAACACCACTGTACACACAGGAAAACTACCTTTTAGTCTCAATACAATTGTGAGTCATAGCTTTAGCTGCCTGGTTAGAAATTTATTCTAGGTGCTTCAAATATAAATCATTTTAGTCACAGTAGCAACAGCTGCTGGATCCCAACAGTCTTCTCTCTGCTTAAAATGGCACTACTGCTTTGTATTCAGTCTTATAGCAACATGGGAAGTTAGCAACTTGAATTTTCTTCTGGATGGCCAATGCAAACTGGTTATAAGCTAAAATGCAACACAAAAGGATTCCAAGTGAAAGGTACTTCCAAATCATTGCAGTCAAGCAGAAAAAATAAAAATAAAAGATCAGCCAACAAGGTGAGATGGGAAATCCTGAGGAGATCTGGCTTTATGAAAACAAATGTCTGTTTTCACGTTGTGAAGTGGTATTTAGTATCCAGTTATGGTCTTGTGTCTGTGTATTAACCATATTGCTTGAAAAAGAATGCTGGTTGGATTACTTTCTCGTTTAATCATGATGACTTTTCTTGTTTCTTGTGGCTTTTGTCAGGATTTTGTTTGTTGTCATGGCCCTTTCAAGTAACCTCAAATAACCCTGTGAATACAATGTAGGAAATAATCACTTGGCGCTTCGACAGAATTTTTCTTTGAGCTTGCAAGGAGTAGTATATTATTTGAGAGCAGATTATTTTTTTTGAAAAATGCACCATAAAATTGCTTTTTCTATTTTTATGCAGTAGCACTGTTAACTTTAAAATGTCTTGAAACAGGAAGGCTTGTTTTCTTTTCTAGATCTGTAGCAAATCTTAGAATTTAACCATTTCATAGCTCCCTTGCATGTCAGTTTTTGTGATACATTAAAGTGTTCTTAGTTTAAATCTACAACATAATGAAGCCTAGTATCACAAGTTCTGTCTTAAAAATTGTATTATTTGGGATATTATCAAATTCATGATGTGGCTGAAAATACTTCTTAAAAACACGTTGTTAATGAATGAATGTGATAGAAATCACAAATGGTAATAAAAAGAGAGACAATTCTCAGTTTCAGGCAAGGGCTTTCAGTAATTTTCTGCTGATGGAGGAGCTATTACTTTACATGTACATTGCTGGTTCTAGTCACCTCCTTTTTAGTATTTTCAATTAATGCCTAAATACCAACTTTTTACATTAAATTTGTTGCTATAATACCACTAAATATAATACCAAGTTAAACATGTTTATAAACTGTTCATTTGATTTTTCTGGTTTTCTTCTTCCAGAAAATAGCTTAAAAACTCTGGATGTGTTTGTATTAGTTGGTCAGTGCCCCAAAAGAATATTGTATTGTTTGTTTGGTTTTTTTTCCTAAACTGGTAGCCATATACAATACTGTCAGAAAAGTATACAACATTGATCTTTGATATGTGCAAATAGGTTTTGCTGCTGAGCGGGCATTTATAAAATCACATTTCTCGCTTGTATTCCCATTTGGAGGTCAGGGAATTCCAACTGTGCTGAAGTTTGTCTTGTAAATCTGTTCAGCTGGTTTGTATTTTAAGATCATGGAAATATGTGCATGCGAAAGCAAAAGGGAATATAAATCTTCGGGGGTCACTTAATCAGGATGTTAGGACTCTTTATACACAGTGATTTTAATGATCTCAAGGTTTTATGAGTGTGTTCAAATCGTTGACTGTGGCAATAAACCTTCATGGGAGTTAGCAGGCTTTTAGTAGGAGCAGGTTATGAATCGGAAACTTCATCAGAATAAGCAACGCTCTAATGACTTCAAATCAACTAATGAAGCTGGTTTGTAGAAGGAAATGGAAATTGTTTGAAATTACTGTGTTATGCCTCAGGTTGAAGTCCCTGGGAAGCCCTCTGGTTTTACGGATAAGATATCTTTATGTCTTCCCACCCCTTTTTTCAGTGTAAAGAAGCTTCCAGAATTCTCTGGTGCAAACTTGCTGCTGCTGCCTTCTTGAGAAAAGAAAATCTCTGCCATCTAAGTGTACTAGAACACAGAAATTACTTCCTTTACCCTGGCATGTCTTGAAACCACCCTCCTTCATTTAAATTGCTGGCAAGAATTACCACCTCTTCTTGACTACTGTAAATCTGGAAAAAACAGAAACCGAGTTGCTGAAGAAAGTCTCTGAGCTAAAAGGTTGCTAAGAGACTGTGGTTAAATATGACATCCCGTACTTTGTCCATTTTGCGTTGCCGCTGCCCCGTGAACTGCTCAGTAGCCTCCTCTCACTGTCTTAATTTGTGCCTCCAGACAGATTTTTTTCTATGCAATGTAGGCAAGGGCAGCTGATGGTGCCAAAGCCAAGACATCCAAGCTAACGCACAGTTGCTGCATTTTTTATCTACCTGGTGTCTGGTCATCCACACTTGGTCTTGAAATGCTCAGATTGATTGGGCTCTTCAGGACCTTCATACACCTCACAATCTTTGCAGTCTGTGTTGAAATTCAAAGCTTAGCTCGCCTTGTATAATTCATTCCTGATGGCTGGGATCTCGAAGATGTGGCAGGGACTGAGAAAATCCAAAGCTTCCTTCTCAAATCATTCTTCAGTCTTGGGACTCTGCCTTTAGCCCTTTTGGACATACGTGCAAACCATCTTACCTAAACTGTGACAAACCTCTAGTGAAATACACCATGAGCCTGAACAAAGGCTCAATCTCTTCCCTGGGATATCTTCCAGCTGCCCTTCCCTTCAAACTGCAATACAGAATGTGACAGATTTTATTCAAAATAAGAGCTTTTTAAAACTTAATGGTTTAAAGCTTTCAACTCCCATAGCATATGAAGGAGTTATAAAAGTCTGGGATTTTTCTCTCATCTCTTCACCTGTATAGAAATGCAGTGGGTACTGTTCAAATTTTTTGTTCTTTTGGAGCCCAGATTTGAGTTTGGGGGGTATTTTGTTTATTATATCCCCTTACTGGTGAACACTGAAGGGTCCTGAAGGTGTACCCCATGGCTTACCTTCTCTTGGTGTTTGCCAGTCTTTTTGCTGTATTTATCAACCATTGCTCTATTTTGTTGTTTTTTAATTATATGCAAAAAACGGAGCATGGAACAATTAAAAAGAATTCTAAATAATGGCAAGTGAAGTGACCTCTCCGTATATGTTTGCGAGCGTGGTGGTAGTTCTGTGCAGAAATACTTACGAAGTAATGCAGAATTTCTGCTGAGTACAGCATGATTGAATTTGAAGGGACCATCTTGATTCTGGCATTTTATAAGTTGTGACTGCTTACGTTGTTCTGTGTGTGATACATAATTTCAAGATTTCCATTAAGGCTACCATGACTGATGTAATATTATGACTGCAGAATCCATTCAGCTTCTACTGAACTGTTTAACATGTACCATTTTTGTTTTGTTTGAGCAGTAGGTTCCTGTGTGGCTAATGTTTCCAGTATGCATTTTTAATGATTTAATTAATTAAGGTTATGCACACTGTATTTCTCTTGGGATCAAGGCCCTAGTGTTTGCATCTTTTATACCTAGTTTAAACAAGAAAAAAGTGTTTCCTCCCACAGACAGCTTAATCTAGACTGCAGCCATCCCTGACAGTTTTAAGTTGCTGTAAATGTTTGCTACCACTGAAAAAGGAGGGCCTGGTAGCACCAAAGGTTTTTCATGCCTTGAGCCAGATAAGGAAATATACCTGGCTAAAAATATTTTTTAAAATGTAGTTATATACATTCAGCAAGGTGCTTTCTCAAATTACTTTAAAGTGATTGTGGAATCCTTGGTCAAAACCCTAATTTTTGCTGAAAATAGACCTAGATTAATGCTTCTGCGTAAAGTTTCAACAGTTCAACTTATTACCCAAAGCGGCACCCTAGATTAATTACTTAGTTGTAATAAAATCAGTAACACTTTATTTTGAAGCCTTGTGTTCATGTCTTGTTCTGTATAATGTTTGGCCGGATGACGTGTGGAAAACTGTTTTGTTGTATAGATTCAGTAACCTCTGTATGGGGGGAGTGTCTCATGACCGAGAGTGCAGTTTCGGTAGCTGACAGGAAAGATCAAGCTGCTGCTTTGACAGTTAATTTTTATTGCTTTTCTCCCTTGTGCATTTAGCAGTCAAGGCACCGTAGCCTGCCAGTAGCTGTTTAATATTAGATATGCTCATAAAAATTTTAATTATCACCTTTGAATGAAGTTTAATCTACAGTTGTCAGAAAATATGAAACACATGGCGCTAGAACATAAATTATGTCCCTCTCGACAATGTTCCCTTTCAAATATGGAAAACCGAATTCTGCACGTTCAGTCAAGGGCAGTAGAATATTCTTTCCCCATCAAAACAAAAAGGGCTAGAAAGAATGCAGGCTTGGTGAGGTTGACAGTCTCTTGTATGGCAGCTAAAACCTGCAAACTATATCAGTTGCTTGTGTATAAATAAGATATTTTATACAACAAAAATGCAGCAGTCAAAATGAAGTAGATATGTTTTAATGTACTAGCTTGGCAGAAAAACTCATATAATTTGTCATCAGTAATATAGATTATGGAGAAAGTGTGCTTGTTTGCTTGATGGAAGACTGGGTTTGTAGACATAGTAGATTTGCGTGTTTGCATAATTTGTTTTTTTGTGATGTGGTAGTTAACACTGTTCTGAATTTTTTTTTGGCTGATGTTACAGCAATACTTCTCTTAAAAGGCTCGCAAAGACCTAACTTTATTATCTCTGCCTGTCACGCAACAGCTATTATTGAGGTTTTGGTTTTTGTTTTTAGTATGTTACCAGTGATGTCTGTAGGGAGGTGCTTCTGCGGGAGGGCAGAGCACGTACGGGTCTCGATCCTGCCTTTCTTTGATGGTGAAATGGAGGCCAGTAAGTCCNTGGGTCTCGATCCTGCCTTTGTTTCCTCTTGCCATTGGTGACGGTGAAATGGAGGCCAGTAAGTCCTGAGCTGCTTTCACCATTGTAATCTCGTTCTCTGAAACCCATGAGGCAGAGATTTCATAACTTCATCTCTTTCTCAGTTAAGACACTTGCATATCCCGGTGCCCTGTGTTTGCTTCAGTTTGGATTTAAGCTCTCTATGTTTAGACATTGCCCAACCCGCATCATCACTGCCCTTGCCACGTGTGGCAACAGGCACTACCTCTTCAGTTTTTGGGGAAGGCAGTGTATTCACCTCAGATCTGAAATTAAGAGGAACGTGCCTAAAAAGGCAGAAGCTGGCTATCTCCAGCCGTCTCTCACGTCCAGATGAGACTCTTACTGCCAAGAACGAAGAAAGTAATTTTCAGCAAGCATCAGTCTGAGCAGGTAGACTACCCTGGGGTCAGACAGCAAGTTCAAAGCAAGCAAGAACATGCTACTGAGGTCAGCACAGTGTGTGCTGATTCTAACCAGTACTGGTTGTGTTGGTCAACCTACTAAGACCAGCAGGGTGCTGTCACTGGGGTGGGGTTATCTCAGAAGACAGAACATTCACATCTTTATCAGCTTAGACAGCTTATCAGCAGCAGGTAGAAGTGGGAGCCATACCTGAACCTGCACTATGGACCGTCCTTGCTTGCTTAATTGGGCCTTCTTTGCACTGCAAAATTGTCTCAGATAATTTTTATGCTCCTGAATGGCGCCAGGAAAAAATGTACTTCAGTTCCAGCTGTCGTCAGAACATGGCATGGCATGAAGACAGGCAGTTCACTGGGTAACAAAACATTGACTTTACCTGATATTGATTGCTAGATTTCACTGAAGATGCTAGCTGTTCTGTCTGAAATCAATTCATTTTTCAGCCAAATGGCTAATAGAAAGGAAAATGTTCCAACATTATCAGTCATGATTTGACTGATCTGATAACAAAACCACAAGCACTTGTAATTGGCATCTTTCAGAAAATCTGAGTGTACTGGAGACAGGTTAGCAGTACTTCCTGAAGCCATTATTCAAGGAACTTTGGCCTGTCTCAGCTTGTTTTATGCAGATAAATATTTTAGATTTCAAAGCTGGTGCTGAGTCGGTCTCTTGGACAACACAACAGCCCAGCCCTGCTGGAACAAGTTGGGTGTTCTCCTTGCCCACCTGATTTGAAGCCGTTCAACTCTGCAGTTGGTGTCACTAGAATTAGATGCTACTGACTGCCTTTTTTCATCTGGGAGTTTGCCAGCTGATCACTAATTAGACCTGGATGTTTCTTGCTTGGTTCCTTATCCAAGGTTGTATTCTTTCCCTGTGGATTATGTATGGTAGATGTGTTTTGCAAGATGGACAATTACAAGCTACTGAGTTTTGTTTCAGATGAGCTTGGAACCCAAGGCTCTTCCTGAACAGTTTCTTTCTGCAGTAAAGCAGTGGATTCACTTTCTACCGCTGTCCCTAGTCAGGGGTAATTTCTGAGATGAAGAAATAGAGACATCTTGATAACTGCACTATAAAAGCCAGTTGTGGCTGGATGAGCAGTACAGCTGTCCTCTCATGCTGCCTGTGTGTGAGCTTTCTGCCTCAGCCAGGTTTGAAAACTGCTGAGCTCCAATGACAGGGGCCACCCAACACACCTGGGGGTCTTGCCAGGCAGGAGCAGAGCGAGCTCTTCTTGCAAATGGAAATGGTTTCATTATGGTCAGCTTGGAAATTTTTTTTATTCCTGCCCAGGCCTTAATTCTTGGATGTCCCTTCTACCCACTGGACCACAAGCAAGCTGGGACTTTTTGCTCAGGATTTTAGTAAATGTAGCACTCAAGATGTTCTTTGATGTTTCTAATACTTTTGGACATTTTTCTCTGAAAATACTCATCTGCTCATTCTTTCAGACTGAGCGGTTTTCAAGGGCAGAACTTGCATCTATTAAAGTGAGTGAGCTGTATACTTCTGCTGTAATTTATTCTTAGGCAGCCTCAGTGCCCTACCTAAGACACTATGCTTGCTTACCCGTTTTTTTTCAAGTAATGGAAGAAGATAAACAGGAGACACTAAATATGTATTAAATGTGCAAAATCTGCTTTATTATTGGCAAGCAGAAATACTATTTAGCTTTTCCTTATTTACTGCTGAAGCTTCATATTTTGATGTTGATGTAATTCTTTATTAATGGCTCCTCAAAGATATGCAGAGCAGTCTGGACAGTGCTTCAGCTTGTTGACCACCTGTGTGGTGAACCCCTTCTGTGAAGCATGAAGGCTTGCTCCATCCAACCCTAGGCGATGTTTTCCATTCACATCTGGCCTGGCCTAGTGATGATAACAGCTCAGTAATAGAGGGATAACCCACTGACTTTTGTCAGATGTTGCCTTAAATGGTGTGATTGACTTAATGCTAAGTTTGTATTGCATTAATGTAGTGCAGCTCCTCACCTCATGAAGCCTGGCAGCAGTTCTTGCTTTTCAGCTGCTCACAGTAGATTTTTGTAGATATAACATGTGAACAGCCTTTATTTTTCCTGGAGTAACTGCTTCTTAAGTCAGTGTGTGGCTCTTAGACATGGTCCTTTGTCCATTGTTTTGGATTAATCTGCTGCCATGGGCTTTGCATCCTGATGGAATCAGAGAGGAATAGAACTTCTTTGCCCAGGAGGCACCAGGGTGTACACAGAGCCTCAGGCAACAGTGCTTTTAGAAGGCAGGATTTTCACATATTTACATAGAGCAGGTCACAGGGTCAATATTCAGAACTGTGGTTATGGCATTACAGGCAACTGTTCTGTCTTTAATTATTAATATCAAAAAGTTAACAAACTGTCTAATGCTAATTAATTTTGTGCTAAACAGTTATAAGTAGAGAACATCTTGCTAAATGCTTGAAATTTTCGTATTTTGGAAGATAAATATATGTTGCCTTCAAAGAATAGCAAAAGTGAAGCTACGTACATATATTGGAAAAAAGATGGTTCGTGGTAAAAGCTTAAGGAAGTTGTTCAATTGGGAAGAGGTGGAACTTTGGCTTGACTTTGCTCTATATTTAAGTAGGACCACTGTGTTTCTGAATTGTGTATCTGTGCACACCAGTGGTCACTTATGTCTCTGGCAGTCTGTGTTCTTAATTAGCTAGTTGGTGGATAGTGGAGAAAATTTAACCCAAAGTTTTAGTTGGTAGCATTCTGACATGGGTTTGCAATTCTTGTTTGGGTTTCATTTTTGGATTGGAATAAAAATTTTGCACCCGGTAGTTGTAGTTTTGTATGCAGCTGTGTAACTGCTAGGTGTTGACTCCCAGGGACAGCATACTCTGCAAAAGTTTAAGAGAAGCTGACAAAATTTCCATTTCTTTCCTGTTCGATGTGTTGAGGATAGTGGTTAGATGAAAACAGTAAGAAAATCTGTAATGGTTCTGTTCTCTCAATTGATGCAAGAAAATATACTTAATAATGTTTATTAGGAAGCTTCTTGGGAAGTAAATACTTCCATTTGATAAAATACATGTATGTTGACTAATGCTTCGTAAGTAGCAGTATGATACTAAAGCAAAAACTACTAAGGGCTAATGTATGTAGAATGATCTTGTTATCTTCTTTCATCATCCTCTGCCTGTTTTTTAATTTTTTTGTTTGTTTGTTTGCTTGTAGGTGGCAGTGTGCTGTATTTGTTTCTTCGTCATTCTTCCATTGAACCTCGTTGGTACAATTCTTGGCCGAAATCTGTCAGGACAGCCTAATTTTCCATGTCGTGTCAATGCAGTGCCTCGTCCCATACCAGAGAAAAAATGGTAAAGACAAGCGTACATGTTAACTAGATGTATTCACTTTAATACATTAAAAATGACTTTTCAGATGTGATCATTGAAAGTGTTTCTAGAATAACTTTTTAAATTTAAATTGAGTTGTGTCTAGAAGAACACATCAACTGACACTTCCTTAATATGATTTGTCTGTTGAATAGAAACACTAAGTGCAGTTAATTGTTAACAGTTGTAGCAGACTTACTGTCCTGGATCACTGATTCACTTTTGGCCTGAAATGCTCTTCGGTGTTTTATGTAAAAGGATGGTCCCAACCCATTCTTGTATGGGTATCTTGAAACCAAACCTTTCCTCTTTAGTTAATGCCTTTTGCAGATTTAGGATTTAATGTGCCTTGGAGGCAGAACTGTTCTGGTTAATGGTCTCCATGTACAACGTGTACAGGCTGGGACATATTGACAGGGTGATGGTGGGGAGAAGTTTGCAATGCTGCTCCCAATTCTGCACTTCTGTTGATGGCACAGAGCCTAAAATACTCCAGGTATACAGTTTGAATTGCAAATAAGCCTTTATTATTTTTGAAGGGAATATAAAGAGGTGGATGCCTAGTCTCAAAAAGTAGACTTGGGTTTTTGGAAAATCATCAATGCAGTCACTTTTTCCTATTAATTTAATTCTGAGATGGAGGCAGCAATCTATGGAAATGAAAATATCCTCAGAGGATATTTTAATAGATTTTTCTTGCTTTCCCTGTTCAGAGGAATGGAACAGACAAAATGAAGGGGGCACTGAAACGTGTACACCCACGATATCCAGGAAGTGCAGCGTACTTAGTTTCTCGTTAACAGCGGGTTGTGCAGCTCAGATGCTAGGATTTGATTTATATTGTGACCTGTATCTTGGGAATCTGATTAATTTTTCTGGATCAGTGTGACAGATAAAAAGAAATAAGATACTTCTCTTGAAGATGATGAAATTGCACACCGTCAACTTAGACAAGTCTCTCTATAAATAATAAAAGAAGCTGCAAATTAAATCACTGGTTACTAGCTAGATTCAGCATCATTGCAAGTACTACACAGAGGTCACCTTTCATAAGTGACAGTATCATCTACAGGTAGATGAATATTCATTTTTGGCCATAGGCCTGTGACTTAGTATAGCATTAAAAATAAACACTGGTTCTTAATCATATAACCATTAACCTTCAAAATTTTCTTTATGCTTTTTGCTGTATTTATAGCCATCAACAACTTTGAGTTTTCACTGCCTTCATTCAAGGCTAGTGGATGTTACGGGGCTTGATTGCTTAGGCACTTTTTGGGCAAGAAAGATTCTTTCTGTAGCCTTAAAGACTGTGGTTAGATGCCCAACCTTGTGCCTGTGGGTGGTAGGTGTGAGACTTATGTTTTTGTTTCAGTTTTCCCCAAGAATAACTCCTTCTATCCATACACATGACATCTTTGGGGGAATCTTCTTTCTAATATGCTGGTATGAGACAGATATGTTTTTGTTAGTGTGCCATTTAAATTCTCTGTGCTATATTAATTATCTGGTGTTGTCTCAATGTGTTTATAAATGAAAGGTTAAGATTATCCCTAAACTAATCTTAATGTCTTTCAGGTTCATGGAACCAGCTGTTATTGTTTGCCTAGGTGGAATCCTCCCTTTTGGTTCTATTTTTATTGAAATGTGAGTATGTCAGCTACTTGCCAATTTTATTAAAGAGTATAATAATTTAAGCTCAATTACAATACCATCTGCATATTTTGTTTACTCTCTTCAGGTATTTCATTTTTACTTCATTCTGGGCTTACAAGATCTACTATGTTTATGGCTTTATGATGTTGGTTCTGGTTATCCTCTGTATTGTGACAGTTTGTGTGACTATCGTTTGTACGTATTTCCTGCTAAACGCAGAGGATTACAGGTGGTAAGTATTGCATTATTTGCATAGTTAACCAGATTGTGAGAGTTTTATAGAAAAGTAATGTTCTAAGGCTAGATGGGTCTTTTCAAAGAGTCCCATGTCCAGAGTGTAGCTGTAGGGAATAAAAACAGTTCTTGGATCCTTTCTGTGCAGGAGTTTCTGTTTGTATGTGCATCTGTGTATTTATGTATGTATTTAAAAAAATATATATGTCAAGGCACGCAGGAAAGTGAAGAAGGATCATCACTTGATATCAGTGGTAACTGTTGCCATAGAAGCTTTTGTCACTTACAGCAGACAGCATGTAGATTTTTTAATTAAGCCTGTAGAACCGAACGCTTTATTTTCAGGATAAAGTTTTAGCGCATTGTGCATCTTCTTGGGAAGCCTTTTGGTTAGATATTTGATGGACATGTGTGTTTATTTTCAGGCAATGGACAAGCTTTCTTTCTGCGGCATCAACTGCGATTTATGTTTACATGTACTCCTTTTACTACTACTTTTTCAAGACAAAGTAAGTGGTAGTTTTCTTGCTTGAATATCAGATTAACATCTTGCAAAATAAGTTTATTGAGAAAAATTGGGGAAAATACGTAGCATAAATTCCTGTCTTTCTTTTTCAGGATGTATGGCTTATTTCAAACATCATTTTACTTTGGCTATATGGCAGTATTTAGCACAGCTTTGGGAATAATGTGTGGTAAGTTTCAAATACATTGACAGTTTTTTGTCAGGAATTTTCAGACTGTCATGTTTCTGATTTTTAGATCTGTGGTTTTAGTGGTGGAGTGTGTATGTCTGCAAGTTGTGCTCAAAAAAGCTTACAATCTTTAAAAATAATCTTGAGTTCTCTGCTTATACTGGATTTCTACCTAATACAGGAGGTTTATGTGGATTGTGTCTTCTGATAGGAAGATAATTTATGTACTGTGCAGTGAATTTCAGCCTCAATGCAAGTTTGAAAGACTCAATATTTGGCAAGAAGTTGTGGAAAATAAATTCCATGAAGTTGAGTCCGTGCTAGCAATTTGTTTCAGAGGTTTTACTGTTGCTGGAAGACAGGGAGTTTGGTGCACCTCTTGAGGCATCAGTGGTGTTGCAATACTGGTGACGCTACCACCTGTATCTTGTGGTGTGTATATATGAGAGTGACCGGAACGAGAAAGGACTGATGCTTCAAGATAGCATTTGAGAAATAAGTATTGGAATATTCACAGGTGAGGAGGATGCTGAGTGCTCTGGTGTACAGCTGGATTTCATTGCTTTTTAAGATACTGTCGTGACAGATGTTTAGAAAAAAGCTCTGCGTGGAGCTCATCTGGTAAAGTCAAATATACTTGTTCACCGATTAGCTTTGTTTTTATCCTTTGCTCTATGACTTTCAGAAAGTGCTACTTGGTCCTTTTGTACTTTTCTATGATGTTATTTGCTTTTTATGCATGAACCTTATTTAGTACTTCTTAGCAGTGAATGAATCGACTCTAGTGGAAGGATTTCTTTGAGTTAGATATTTGAGACACATGATGTCTTACAAGAACTTACTTTCTATAAAGTATACATTTCATGACATTGCAAGAGGGGGTGGTTAGTTTCACAGTGCTTGATAAAAAGGGCAGGAAAATCATCTCTTAATTGCTGAGTACCTGTTCCTCTTTTCTGTCATACAATCTAATCTTGCTTCATCAGGTTCTTGGCACATTACAAGACTTCCCTGCTGTTCTGGTAGTCTTGCAACCATTTTTTTTCTTTAATAGGCTTATACTTTTCAGCTCTAATCTTTTCTTTTTAAAGTGCTCAGGCTGGTATTGATTAAAATGGCTATGATGCAGAAGCCAAGCTTGCCCACCAGTTTCTGTAATTAAAATGTTTTTTAAAACATGGAAGACTGTCAAATGCTTTCTTGTCATAGTAGGACGCTACTTGATGGAATATTAGAGTAAAATTGAAATTTATTCTAAATCAGAAAATACTGTGACATTAAACTTTATTTCCATAGCTCTGTTGAGATTTCTTTTTGTCTTTTTAAGTGGGTTGGAAGGGAAGCTGTGAGATTCTTTTTTACTGAGCACTCCCATTTTCAGCATGTGGAGGGAAGAAAAAAAATCCCCTGTCAAAAAGCATTTGTCTAGGGAACTTGCTGCCATTGAGGTCTAACAAAGACATTTGTGTTAAAGAATTGTGCAATGTGCATGCTACTGACTGTACGTCTCCTGTGAACAGCGTGTGGAGCTGTGCTTTGGGGGCTCACACGAATGGGCGTGTTCAGTGTCACACAGTTGGGTAGGAGACGAACTAGTTACAGGGTCCAAAGCCGCCACAGGGAAACTCTGTAGGCTTGTGTCATCCAACTCTGGTTTTAGTGCCCTTGACGATGCCCAGTGAACTGGGATCCCACATGCAGTGGAATGCTTTGATCCACAAAGTCTGCTGTGCTCTGCAGAGCATCTCAGCTCTGGGACTGGACAGTGGGGAGCCCATGAGAACTTCCAAACCTTTTGAGCTCCCCGTGTTTCCCTCTTAGTGACAGAAAAGAATAAAACTTATTCCCCAATTGAGTGGGTGGCTTAGGAGCCAGGTAGTGTAGAAAGGCCTCTTGCAATACTACACTTCAGCATCCAGATGAATACTGTAAGTATGATTGAAGGGCTTTTTGAAAAAATCCTGTGCGTACAAAGTCAAAACTCTAGTTAGTGTTAATTGGTTTGAAGTAATAAATGGGAAATAATCTTTTTCTGGTTTGTGGTTGCTCTTCCTCAGTATTTGCGTTTTGCTCTATTTAAAGGCTTGTTGTTCTACTGAAATACGCTTGCAGTCTGTTTCTGCTGAACCTATATAGGCCATAACCAAGTTATAAATATCATCTGATAAGGTGTTTAATAAATAAAATCATTCCCTTTGCTACGGATTTTTTAATTCTAATGAGCCAACTGTCCTGCATTTGTTTCAGGAGGATGTTCTTTAGTAGTCGTAGGGTTTCCCCCTCCCCGCCCCATGTTTTATTCAATGCCTGTGAAGTAGCCCTGAGGTTTAACCCCTGCCTTGGGTATTGGCCATTAGTGGCCTTCATTGCTAAGGCTCCCATGATTCAGAATAGGTTATGATTTGTTTATGGGGTTGAGAGCTTGTGGTCTCATGTGACTGCTACTCTCTACTCCTCCCCCTTGCTTCCATCTCATGCACACGTTCTCTAGATCCCAAACGAAACACAATTAATGCATTGTTCTCCCAAATCTGTCTGATATCTGGCATCACATCACTAGATAAACCCGCAAAGAGCAAGTTCTGGAATATGTATGAGTTTAGCAACTAAAATGGGCATTGGATCTGTTGCCAGTCTCTGCTTTAATAGACAAAACATGAATGAGTCTTAAAACAGGACTCCAGTGCCATTATTTTGTCCATTTACTGGATAAAACAGACAATGAGCTTCTTGGCAGGCTACAGAAGAGTTTGTGTGTGCTCCTGTATGACTCCAGGTTCACGTCACCTCTGCACAGCCCATGCTTGGGTCTGAATGCTGTACTGGTCTCTCCTGGAATTGCCAGCCCTTCCCTCTGCTGCATCCTCAGCACAGCAAGCAGCTGTATTTGGTTTGATCGAACTCTACTTTGTCCAAGTTAGTAATATAAATCCCTAATTTGTGGGCCAGTGGAATAGTTGTCATGATATTTTTACAGCTTGAAATGTTGTGCAGCACAGAGGCTGACACCACAGGCTCTTTACTGCTCCAGTGGCGTTGGAAGGATGCATCAGATTTGCCTTGTGCAGATTTCCTGATTAGATATGAATGTTGGGCTTTTGGCCTTCTATACATCAAATTTTGTGAGAGCTCAGTGGCTGACCTCATGAATGATCCAGTCATTTCCCAGGATTTAAAGAACTCTCCAGGTTCTGAATAACTCCGTGGTCAGCAGTGCTGTCTGCAGGTCTGCATGGTGTTATTTTCTAAAAGCAAACTTCTCTGTTTTTATTAAAAAATAAAGTTTTAGCAGAAAACTTTTAGTGTTGGTTAGGCTTTTGTTTTTAACACGTCTCATGCAAGACTAGTGCATCCCAGATCACCAAAAATGTCAGTTTATGCTTTGATCTGGCCTTTTCTGTATTGCTTCAGGGAAGCAAAAATATCTCTTCTGTTTAGAGTCTGTTCTGTACTGAGCATCCAAACATTTGATGTTAGGAGTTCTCTAGTGAGTTACAGCCCTGACTTCTCTATCCTTTTCTTCCCGTATTTTATGATGTGTTATTCTGGCAATCTGACAGCAGTTGTCTTTAATTCTTGCTTGATTGTCAACTTCTAACTTGAGACTTTGCCAAACTGACTTCCATAAGACTGATTTACTCTTAGTTTTGCTTGAAAGAGATGAAGATATTCCCTGCGGATATTGTAAGGCAACAGTATTTACTGAGCCTGGCAAACCTGAGGTTCTGGGTTTGACTAAGCAGGTTGCTGAAGCTGTTTCTGAGAAGAGGCCTTGGTCCAGTGCATTTCTTTCATTTTTCTGGACATCCTTAGTCTTGCAGTATTTTGAGTTTAGCATAAACTGTTGCCCCTATCAGAAATTCAGTGACCTGTTCTTTTATTACTGCTGTGACGATGCATACTCTGCTCGTGACTCTTACTAATTTGAAAACCACAGGTTGCAATTTCCTTTAACTGCTAACTGCTACTAGTTTAATCTCTTTGTACAGACCTCCTTGGAGTTCAAGACTCCTGGGATGGGGGTATATTATTATTTGTGCCTTGTGGGAAGGAAAAAGCCATCTGCCAACAAAGCACTCATCCAGAAGGCATGTAACTTATAATAAAAAGCCTCCCTCCCATCCACCTTCCCTGCAGAGTGGGTGATTGTATGTTTTTTACCCTGTGTTCAGAAAAGGGGACCCAGTTATTGGCAGCAGTAGGGGGGCTGCTATATTTATCAAGGCCAAGTGAGCATGGCCTCTTGGTAAGATGGCTTAATGGATTTAGATTGCTGGACTAGGGAAGCTCTTGCCAGACATTCGCTGGGAGCATGGATAATTAGAGTTTGAGAACAAGTATCGCAGGTAAATAATTTTCTGTGTGTAGAGTGCATGCTTTATGTGACTTTCTCTGTTTAAGTATGTGTTTTGTATTTCTGGCTTATTTTGATGATCTGCTCTCTGACATATTCAACATTTTTGGTTTATTTTGCAGGAGCGATTGGTTACATGGGAACAAGTGCCTTTGTTCGTAAAATCTACACTAATGTGAAAATTGACTAAGGAAATAAGAAAATTGAACTATGGATCAGTTCCTGTTTTCATGGGGACGAACTTGCACAACAAAAAGCGCAAGAAGAGATCTGGGTTTTGACACTGGGCACTATATGGGTCTCCATTTTGTGGATGGCTTAAAGTAACATCTATTTCATTGATCCTAGGTTCTTACTGACTGCTTTCTCCAACTGTTCACAGCAAATGCTTGGATTATATGCAGTAGGCATTACTACAGTATGTGGCTAATCTTCCCAAAAACAAAACCAACAAAAAAACAAAAAACCTAGCTCATTAAAGATGAATAGACTAGCTCTCTTCAGTGAAGAGGACAAACGGTTTATTTAAAGCATTTGTTCCATTCAATAAAAAGAGGGAAACTTGGCTGCTAAAACTACTTGATTAGTAGTCTTCCTGGTACTTAACAATTCTAAATTATGTAAAAATGCCGTTCCAGAAAGATTACTCTTCTGATTTTTACTGCCATTGCCAGGATAGGAGGTATGTTTTATATTTTGACTCCAGGTGCTTTTTGGTTCATTTGCGATATCAACTATACCCTACATTCATTTGTTTAAAAAAATAATTTAAAAATATATAAAAAACCCATATGCATGTAATATATCAGCTATTATTCTAGTTGGACCAACTTCCATTTATTTATCTTTAAAGTAATATCCAGCTACATCTTAAATCCATCCAAAGAAAATACAGTCTGAAGACGGGATGTGTTCTCTGCAATGCAATTTACTGTACAGTTAGAAAGCAAAATGTTAAATGAAGAGGATTGTTTGTTTTTTAATAAACACTTTGAGGTCTAGATTAAAACAAAACCAACATTTTAACTGAATGTCTAAAGTGATTCTCCTTTTTTCCAAGTTAGTCTTGCTTATTTTTTTGTTTGGGTTTGAATGAAGATTTTCCTTTAGAGACATTATACAAGGGGTAATAAGTGTATATAACAAACATTAAATAATGTAACTTAGGTGTAGATCCCAAATGTATTTGGATGTACAGATTTACTACAGAGTACTTTTCTGATGATTCGGTGTAAAAATGTGTGAATTTGGGTGGCTTTTTACATCTTGCCTGCCATTGCATGAAAAGTTGGGGTTTCTTCACAATGTGTGTATGTCATGCTTTTCTGTTCTATTTCCTTCCTCAAGCTCTTACAGAAAACTAAATTTGTAATTTAGAACATTTTAATTTTTGTTAATCCTATCTGGACACTTGTGTAACATCAAAAGCAGAGTTGCTTTAGAGTGTTCAGAAAACTAAAATAAACTTTTCAGACAAAAGTGTTCTGATTGTGAAAGTAGCTGAGTTTGCAATTGAAAGTGTTTGAAAAGGCAATACTGCTGAACACCAGTTTCTGTATACAACGTTAGTGTGGTTTTCAAATATCAAAACCCCATGCTTTAATTCAGAATTTTCTTACAACTGTATTGTGCAATACAGCTCCAAAGTGGATGACCAACCCAAAAGGTTCTTCTTGGCTGAACTGCTTGTGGAGAAATCTGTTGTGTGATCCAGCTAGTGTACCGAGAAAAGCGGGGGTAAGCGTGGCCTGAAATAAATGGGCAAATAAAAGTTAAGTCTTTCTAAGATGACTGTTAAATATGCACTGTATTTAGCTAGAAATATCCTGAATGTGCTTGCGACAGATTTGAGAGCCAGTCGGCTTGATTATTGTCATTTTTTATTTACTCATCTGTCATACAGGGATGTTTTCGTCAGTGTGGCTGTCTGAAATAGAGCACCTGCCATGGAGAAGGCAACTTCCTGAACTTAAAAAATGAGCGAAGTATTTGTATTGATTAGCCCTGTATTGTCTCTGTATACAAAGTACTGATAATGCAGTAGCCGCAAAGAGAAGCAGCCGTGTGTCGGCAGGGTCGGGCTGGAGGTTGGGGGAACGGAACTGACAGGTCGCGGTGAGCAGCAAAGCATCCTGCTGGATATGGCTTCAGAAAAGTGTCTGAGCTTCCAGCTCTGATCTCCCTGGCCAATTTTAACCAATCTGTCAGAAAATAATTAAGTTTTGCTTCAAATGAATGGTTGGTGTCTGTGGCTGAACACACTGCTCTGGTGAAACAGGGCAAGTAAATCTTAACAGATTTTTTTTTTTTAAGTACAGGCTGATTTTAAGATGAGATTGTAAACTGGGTCAATGGTTAGTCTTCCGTTGTTCCAAAACGTGGAGACTTAAAGAATGGGTGTTATACTGGTTCTTGCTAGTGCATACAGCTGTGGGAAGCCCTCTTTTAATCTGTGTTCTTGTAAATCTGAAGTGAGAAGCCATTATCTCCACACAATAAATGCATTAAGTACTAGTACTCTGCTGAGATACAAGTTTTTTAAAGGGACTATTTTGATAATAGGTCTGTTTCTCTATTTAGAGCACTGCTGTGTGATTAGTCTATCAGACATGTCACTAAACCGTTTGTGAATTTCATTTAATCACTTTATAATGCCACAGAATGGTGGGCTGCCTACTTGCTTTCTCTATCCTCTGGCATTATTAGCTTTTGCATATCCAGATAGGACTGTATAGCTTTTAAAGTGACGTTGAAAAGATACTTACTGCACAGGCATCGCTTTTGTTTTCTGCAAGCACGTTCCTCTGGAGTACTGTGTTTAAATAATTGACATTTTTATACTTTGACCCTAGCACATCAGTAGGTTGGGGGGTTGCTTTGTTTTCCCCCTTCCTTTTGGTTTGTGAAGGAGTGCAAAATGTGACCAGTTTTCAACAGCTTGTCTTATGGTTGCTGTTTGGGGCAAGGCTGTTTATTTGCCTCCCCTAGAACTGTGGATATAGCTTGAACCATCTTGCTTAATAGAATTCGGAAGCTCTCTGCTTAGATGATGTAGTCCTTCCTCTTTTATGGAAGAAATAAAGATCTTACAGCCAACGCTCCTCTTTCCATGGTTGTTTCTTAGGAGTTTCTGGTTCTTCAGTTGAAGCTTTTTGATAACTCTTCAGTTGGCCACTCGCTGCTTCTCTTCCCAACCCTGGATCAGAGGCCAGAAAAATGGGTAAATAGTTCTGTAGCAATAGCTAGTCTTGATCAAATGCTTTAGATAAATAAGATTGTAAATCTTTTCAGTTGAGACAGGGTGCACACAGAAAGCACCTCTGGTACTTCATGTATGAAAAGCGGTGAACGCTGGATTGGAGATAATGGAGACTGCAAATAAACGTTACATTGTGCTCTCTTTTTTTCATGTCTGAATGTTTTGATGCAAGTGTCTATTAATTCCTCTCCAGAATTACATTCCAAAGTGTGTAAAGGGCACACAATTAAATTGTCTTCTGTATGATAGTCTAGGAGTATTTCTTTAACAGGTTTCAGGTTAAGCAAAAGAAAAAAGAAACAAAACACATACACAAAAACCACCAAACAAAACAAAACTATAACTTTGACTTTTATGATTTTAGTGCTAAAACTGGGTAAAAATGATAGCACATCATTACTGCAGAGGTAACACAAATGAGAAAGTTAGATTTTGCTGTGGCTTCATCACCAGCATCCAGCTAAATTTGCCCAGTGAAGTATATGTACACAGTTTCACTGAAGACAGCAAAATTGCGTAACTGTGAGTCCATCAGCAATTTCTCCACTGGAATGTGTCCAAAAAGCATAAGCTTAAGAAAAGACTCCGCTTCAGTCTGTGGACAACTGAATAGTTGGAGCTGGAGTGGAGCGGTCCTCTTAGCTTGCATTAATTCTTTACTGTGCAGCTTGTGATTCGTTTTGAAAGAGTCGTTTGGGACTGTGGGCTGGAGAAGGGTTGCATTTTTGCATCCCCTGGATCTTTTCTAGCTAAATGCACTATGGTAGCAGCGGTCTTGCAATGGCTGTTGGCACCGCTGCTGTCTGAGACAAGTGTCTCCTCCCAGGGTCAGCGCTGGAGTCACGGAAGCCGCCGCTGTTGCTGGACCTCTGTTGGAACGAAGCCCCACTGTAAAATTTTGAAGCAGCGCAGTTACAGCTTGCACTCTTCAGGAGCATCTTTTCTCAAAAAAAAAACCAAAAACGTTTTGATGCCATTTGTTTTCCAAAGGCAGAAGTACAGAAACGAGCCTTGCAAAGGAACATTTGCTTTCTGCTAAATAGTCTCGGTGAGAAAATCGTCCTAATTTTCTGTGGAGAGTTCTGCAAGTAGTTCTTCACATCTCGCAGTTTTATGCAGGAGGTGCTGCTTTTTCAGTGGGGGGAAGGGGCTGTTACAGTATTTACTTTTATGACTAGTTATACGGTTCTGAAAATCTTCAATGTTTAGATTATGGCATGTGGAACAAAATTTAAAAAAAAAAGAGAACCCCTGAATCTGGAAGACTTTGTGCAGTTCTGGTAAATTCAAGCAGTCCTGGGAGAGAATCGCTTTAAAGGGCAGAAGCTCAATTGAGCAAACACTAAGAAAAATCTGTTTTAGCTGGTGGACCAACCTATTTCAAAGGCAAGCCTCTGCAGACAAATCTGCAGTCGCAGTATCATTTGCCCCCAGCCCTGTACCAGTTATGGTCTTTTCACCATTGTATTTGCCATGGTGCAAGGCTTTTGCAATAACCTGAAGGGTTCGTCTGTCATGAGCAAACCGGTGGTTGTTTGTTGTTACAAGTGGTTTTGGCTTGTTGATAGGTGCATTTTCTTGCCAGCTCCTAGTAATGCAATACAGAACAAGATGTCAAATATCTCTGAAGGTTCTACCATCCGGAGGCTTCATTTCTCATGGAAAACAAACCTATAGGAACTTTCCTTACATTCTTGATGGAAGACCTCCTTTAGGACCTGGGGCTTGGAGCATTCCAAAACATAACTATACAAATTCATACTTACCCTTCAGCTGGTGTTGCATGACTACAGCATTCTATGATAGAAGAGACATGCATTATTAGAATTGAGTGTTTATGTGCAATAAACAAAACACTTAATTTTACAGAACTGTTATTTCTGGGGGGGTGTCTTAAACATATTCCTAATTTAAAGATAAACTCTTCTAATATTATGAGTCATGCTTACCCATATGATGCAGTAGGTACCTTGATAGATTCCAGTTCACCAAAGCATAGACTTGGGCCCTATAAATTTGGAATGTTTGTGCTGGGTGTGGGCCAGGAAGTCCTGTCTCTAGTAGTTCTGTCTAACAAGCCGACCAACCTGGAAAAACACGCTACAGTTGGGCACCACGCTGTGATGTTTTTTTTCCCTGAAGGCTGTGTGTCGCAAGATTTTACTTGGTTTCTGAAAAGTTTTGAGAGCTGTAGTAACTTTCTGAGAAGCTTCCAAACGTGGCTGAGAACATCATGCAATACTGAACTCAAGGAAACTTCTGGGGATGCTCATTCTTATTTCCCTAAAGGTTTGTCTCGGAAATTTCAGAGTTGTGTGATGTACTAAAGCATTAGACAAGGCATGGTGGTTTTCTAGGCTACTAGAGATGTAATGCTGCTTCTGAGTTCATTTTATGCTGTTTTTTCATTCCAAAACACCAAAGTCTTGGTTTAGCTGTATCACTTTATTGGGCTGGGAAAAATGGTTAAGTCCTACCAGTGGGATTATGTTATTAGCTTAGTGTGAGGCTTTTCTTGCTTTGCTACAGAGGAGTAGCTACAAGAATGGGATGGAAATTTTCTCATTTCCCTTCTAACGCCTGGCCAGAAGTTGGCAGGTGAATTAGTGCGCGTTACCTACTGTTTGCTTTAAGATGAGACCTGACAGTTTTACAGAGACAGACACCAATTTACCTGCAAGAATTGGAGGCTTTTATAATAGGATACTGAAGAGATGCTATTAGGCTGCTTAAGTTCTACATTTGGACTCTGCAGAGTCAATTTTAGTAATTTGAATTGCTTAGATGAAAGTTGACTTTTGTTGAGAATTTTTTTCTGTTTATCTCACTACCAGGAAGTAATAAAAAACCACCTTTGTCTGAATGCAAAATGTGCAACTTTTTTGTATGATGTGTACAGTGAAATAAAAAATGAAAAAGGAAGTCTGTTCCTTGTTTTAGCGAACTAAAGAGTGACATGTAAGATGAACCTGATTTAAAGTATTGCTTGCCTAACGAAGGAAATACCTGCATGTTCTCTGCACGAGCCAGGTGTGCGATTTGGGTTACTACAGATAAGCCTATGTACAGAAATCCTATGCAGAAACCGTAATTGGGAAGCTTCTTTAAGGTAATTCTCCAAGAAGCAGCATCTCCACTGTTTCGACAGATTCATTCTATCCACTGCTGTGAAATAGCCTGAACTCGGGTAGTGTGTGCTACCAGCCCCGGTAGTGGATGCCTGCAGGTGAGCAGGTAACTGCAGCTATCCCAGCTTTGCCTCATAGCAGAGGCTCGGAGAAATGTTTTTACTTTCCTGGATCCATCCCTTTTGGGTAAAGAAAAAAAAAAACACACAACAGATTTTTCATATGACAAAAAATTCTCTGGAAAGGCCAAACGATTCACCTTTCAGAATTTCGAACTCGAGATGCTTTTCCAGAGGTGTTCTCCTGCCTCCCTGCTTAAGCATGCAGCAGAGATCGTCAGGCTTTGCACGGTGCTTTCCAACCGACTCCTGCGTGAACCCAGAAAATGGAGCTGAAGTGAATTAACATCAGTTTCGCATGCTCCAGTTTGGGAACCAGTGGTCAAGCCAAAATTTGTACTTCCAAATAAGACAGATTTCTTCCCCTCCCTCCCATGGCTCCGCTCTGACTACAGCTCAAAAATACCATGGAAGTAGCTTGTTTTGCCTCACACATTTTACGGATTACAGTAATGATGGGAAAACGTGTTGCTTTTTGAGATGGGATGACTTAAAATCCTGTCTGTTGCTGCTTTGGTGAACAAAAAGGAGTTTTACAACCATCAGTTACTTACTCCTCGCTTCCTGAAGTGTCACTGCTCATGTATAACAGGGCTACATTGTGAAATGTACGCTGAGTTGTTAATGCACAGGTGAACGTGCCTGTGACTGCAGTGAGCTCTGCACAGTGGATGTCAGAACCCCTGGAACACGTTTAAGCACATACATGTCAACACCTTTAAAAATGCCCTTTGTGTACTGGGTCATTTAACCTTAAGCAAGGTAGTCCTGAGTGGCAGTGCAATAAACTTGATAAAAAAGACCAACCCACCCCCAGCCTACTGCAGAAGAGACTAAAATGGGTGATGGAACGGAAAGCAGGGATCAATACTCATTTTGTTACCTGGATTTGTCAAAGGCAGCAGTCAAGCTGGTGAAGGTGTGATGAGGGAGTCGAGAGCAATTGGCTGCCAGGTAAAACCAGATGCAGAAAGTGGGCAAAAGGTGATGGGGAGAGTGACCAGGCTTTATCTGGGTGGAAAGCCTGTAGTGGCACTAATGGAGTAAAGAGCAGAGTGTCACTTTGGCAGAGTGTCAGGGAGCATGGGCAGGCTCTGCAGAGCCCCAGCGCTGCCTGTGGGAAGGGATGCACGGCACATCAGGTTATGCCGGTGGCAGGGGTTGTGTCCTACCAAAAAATGGAAGCAACGATATAAGCAGAAGCTGGGGGTACTGGAAATGCAGAGGGAAGAGGAAAGAGATTACTCTGGATCAAGAGATGACAACCAACAGTAAGACAAGGGGTAATGGGTTCAAGCTGGAACACAAGAGGTTCCACTTAAATTTGAGAAGAAACTTCTTCTCAGTGAGGGTGACAGAGCACTGGAACAGGCTGCACAGGGAGGTTGTGGAGTCTCCTTCTCTGCAGACATTCAAAACCCGCCTGGACGCCTTCCTGTGTAACCTCACCTGGGTGTTCCTGCTCCGGCGGGGGATTGGACTGGATGAGCTTTTGAGGTCCTTTCCAATCCCTGACATTCTGTGATTCTGTGAAGAGATGGGCTTCAGTTCTCCAGGGCTCCATCTGCCCTTGGAGTGGGGATGTGCATGGAGGAAGAAATATCTTTATGTGCCTGGGGAGCTGAGACTGGAAAAGGAAATCTCTGCTTGTAAACCTGGAGACAGCTGAGGAATCTGCAGTGGGACAGGCTCCAAAGGAGTCGTGCCTCAGTCACTTGGTTAGAAGATTTGATGGACCCAAGTGTTAGCAAGAGGGAAGAAGCAGGTCTTGTGCAAAAAATAATAAACTTGTGTGTCCTCGGGACATATTGTGTGCAGGGATATTCCATCATTGCTAAGTAGCTCCCACACAGCTTTGCTCATGGATGCTGTTCAGAAAGAGCTGCATGCATTTGTGCTCAGGGAGGCTTGAAAAGACAGTGGATTTTGTTTGCATATGTCGGGCAGGAGGGGATTCTACAAAGCAAAAGGCTGCCTTTGGCAGTGGTGGATACAGATCATTTTGTTTTCAGATAGTTAACTCCTGGTATCGCTGGTTGCGCTGCCGGTGTGAAACTTCACTGACTTTTACCAGCTCAGATGAAAAAGAGACTCACAGGGATTTTTATGTTCCTTCTTTTCACTGAGGTGGCACCTGCCAATCAAGATGACATGAGCTGATCTTTCAAGCACTGAGAAGCAGTCATTACTCTGCGTGAGCTGCTTTGGCTGCTGGCTGCAAAATGCTATGATTGTTACTGACAGTCATTTGTGGAAGGATCGAGCAGCCTTCCATGTTAGCGAATGGACATCCAGAGTCTGCTGTAATGTGATAACTTCTCTGTTTGCATGTGGCTGACAGTAATAGACTCCTCTGAACTCCCTCACAGGCTCGTCTAATTGCACAATTAAGGATCTACATTTTATTTTACTCCCTTCCTCTTTCTCCTTCAAAGCTGTGGGATGTCCTCTTGTAGGTTCATCCATATACATAATAGAGCTTCTATGTGCAGAAGAGGTTGGGCTCCCCAGCACCAGTTGCCATCCTGGAAGAGGTCAGCAAACAGTTGCCGTGTGGTCAAAAGACCTTGTTCTCAGTGGTGACGGCCCTGATCTCCACACTGCTGCCAAGGGCTGCACTCGCTCTGCTGATCCGTGTTGCTGACCGGGGAAGCTCTTGACCCATCCTTGTGAGTGTTCAAGCTTTTGTTTTCCAGCTTCCCACACCCTCAGAAAGTAGTACTGCCAGGACCTTCTCTACAGAGAAGAAAGAAGAGAGAAAGGAGCATCCGGTGCCCTTATGGTTATTGGGGATTCTTCTGAAGCACAGAAGGGGATCAGCCTTTCCTTTTAAAATAGCCATGAAGCTCTGGTCTTTGTCTGACAAAGCAATAGAAAGTAGCATCCTAATGCAGAAAAAGTTATTAGTGTTAGTGGATATTTCGTGTACATTTCTCTTAAAAAACCTCCAGTGATGGAAATGCCCTCGGTTCTTCATGGCAGTCTGCTTTAGGTCTTCACTGTTTTGCTGCTAGAAAGCTTGCCTGAAACGTAAGTCTTCCTTGGTGCAGCTGAGGCTTAATTTTCTTTTACATATTTGAAGAGGGCTCCTGTCTTTTCCTCTGTCCTCTGTGCAGGTCTCAGCTCAGGTCTTCCAGAGTTGTACCTAAAGCCCCTGGTAATCTCCTGCTAAGATGATGACAGCGAGAGCAGCAGCAAGATGCTTCTATGCACATGAGGCCTCAAGTGCTAGACTGGCTTCCAAAATTACCATCCCTTTCCTTGTTTCTGTTCAGGACACTCGTCAATGAATTGTTCAGCTGCATTTCAAATCTTCACAAGTTGGGTGAGAATATATATTCATTTAGGGCTTCTGTTCAAAGTGCCTGTATTCTCCAAGCTTGATAGCAACAGGTGGATTTGGTGTTACAGCCCCAGTTTGGTGAGCATCAGTGAGGAGTGAAGGGCAGAGAGTTTGGAATGAGCATCCTCAGGGAGAGCAAATGGCTAGGCAGCTGTTTTGTTATCCAGCGTCAGCAGCAAGTCCTAGTCACAGCCTTGGTTCATCTGTTGAACTGTGTTCCTATTATTCCTGTTTTCACCTCATTTTGCCAAGATTGATACAGCAGAGGGATGTTTCACTCTTTTCAGTGAAAATCCGAGGCCTTCCCCATGCGTGGTTTCTCTGCCCACGCTGTGAGTGACTGGGCCTCTGGAGCAGCCTGGGACTTCCCCTCATGGGTGGCTCAGACACCCCCACCTACTGATTCTGTCCTTCAGGTTTCTTCTCTGACCTTCTGGGACCTGCTCTGAAGCACAAGGTGGAGTAAATATGTTATGTCTTCTGTCCAGCTATTGCCAGAACTGCTGTTAAAGGCTGAGCGCAGGTCTTGGGTGTCAGCATGGACCAGCTGCTGCGTTTATTTGGGCCGCAGACATAAATGGCCAGTTTGCTCCATCTCATATCGCAGTTCAAAGAACAATGAGAAAGATTTTGAGGTGTAGGTGAATACCTGATTGCCATCACCTTGATTACAGCCCCCATAAAATGCAGATTAGACAGAAAAACATTTATGTTAGAAGCTTTCCTCAGAGCGATTCTTGTGCAGAGGGTAGGGTCACATCCATCAAGTGCACAAAAACCACCCATGCTACAAAGATTTTTAGAGTGCCCTTACTGTAATGTACCTTGCTGGTAGTTGTTTACACGACATCTAGATTTCATCAATAATTTCCTTGACTTCCCCCCCCCGGGTAGCTATGCACGTAGTGGTGTTTTGTTCTGGTAGCAGACTATGTCTCCTCAGTGCTGTGTGTTACAGAAGTCGGGTGGAGAACCTGATGCTCGGAGTGGAAAGCGGGCAACTCATGCCAGTCTCCCCATGTGGGGGAGTCTCCTCCATGCTCCCCCGCCAGCTCTTTGTCTTTACCCAATAGACTTTTCACCAGTTGTAGAAAACTCTGGTGCCTTCGATCAGCAGAGTTTTTGACTGTGGTCTTCATGCCAGGGTTTGATGCAGCCTTTTTGGCCTCGGTGAAGGTTTGGAGAGGATATTAATTGCCTGACTTTATCTTTTCTGGGAAGCCAATATTAAACGTGGGGTGGAGGGGAGAGGCAGGAGCAGTTTGCAGTAGCCTGTGCTGCTGCTGAGAAGATGCCTGAATCACGTTGTGCTTTTCATGCCCACGAATCATTCACTGCTGTAGACTAGAAGTGACAAATGTATGGATAGCTGATGGCAAGCCATCGTCTGACTGAGCAAAGGGAGGGTTTGGAGCTGATGCTGTAATGGGAAAGACTCGAAGATCCTGCAGTGGGAGCTTGGAAGTACGCAGCTGAAGGAGCAAAGAGTAATGGCACAGGGAGACTGTGGTATGCACGTTCAGACCAGGAACCCCCGACTGAGCCTGTACACTTGTCAGCTCTCCTGTGCTCACCAGTATAGCATCTGTGCTGTCTTTGCCTAATGCTGTGTCTGTTGAGCAGCATGAGGATAGGCGGGTGTGGGTGACCTCAAACTGCAGCCTCAAACCGTAACATCTTGTCTAAGCAGCAGCTGCCTGCGCGGTGTTAAATTCAGACTGAAGCACCTGGCCCTTGTGAGATGACTCTGAAGACTCTTCAGCATCCAGTGAGGTGGCTGGGCTTTGGGCATCTGCTGTTTCCCTACAGAGTCACTGTTCAAGTAGCGGAGACATCCCGCCTCAGTGGACTACCTCCACCACAAGCCAGCAGCCCTGGGGTACGATGCTTTCCAGTGTGCTCTGCTCTTAAAGCTGTCTGAGATACCACACAGCCTCAGGCAGCTGCAGTCCCCCAGTTCAGATACCACAGGGTAGATTTTGATGCAGCTGAGCATCTCACACACGATCCATCTTCCTGATTTCCCAAGTCTGACTGCATATGGATCATCCCAAAGCCCAAATTTCCAGTAAATCAGCCCAGTTGCCCCTGAAAGCTGCTGCAACGTGCTCAAAAAGAGAGGGAGAGGGATAGATGCACATGCTCATGTTTTGCCCCATCTTTCTTCCTTTCTCCTATTCTTTAGTTTTTCTTTTTTTTTTTTTTGTACCCCATCTTTCTCCATTCACAGTCTCGCAACTCCCCTTACGCACGGGTTTTAAGGCCGCGACACGAAATATTGTTTTTTTCCCAGCAGAAGACGAGCTGTTTCTCTTCGGCCGCCCCTGAAGTGATGATTATTTTGAGGGGGGGAAAAAAAAAAGCAACAATTAAAAAATTTAAAATAATAATAAAAATAGTTATTGTATCCGAGCATTTGTCACCCAAGTGTTG
>VWYH01000349.1:378905-392572 GCA_013399365.1 Pampusana beccarii
CGCGCAGTGCCCGCAGCCCGGGCAGCCGTGCCGCCCTCTCCGCCGCTATGGGCCGCGGGGCCGCCCCGCTCCGCCGCTTGCTGCTGTCGCTGCTACTTCTACCGACCGCGGGGACGGGCGGAGGGGGAGCCGCCTTAACGGTGGGGCAACCGGAGGCGGCGGAGGAGCTGATGGAGTACCGCGACCCTTGCAAAGCCGGTAGGGGAGCGGGAGGGATGCAACTCCGGGAGAAGTTTGCAGGCACGGAGGTGGCGGTGGGCAGGTGGCTCTGCGAAGCGCTTCTCGGTACCCTGGTGTCGCCCGGTAGCGCGGCGGCGGGACCGGCCCCGGGCTCACCTGGCCGCGGCGGGACCCCCCCGGCCGGGAGCCGCCTCGGTATCCCCCTGCCCTCCCAAACCCCAGCGGGCACCCGGCGGGATCCCCCGCTGCTCCCCGTCCCGCCGCCGCGGGAGGGTTCAGGGTGCCCCCCAGCCGGTGCCCCCGCTGCCCCCGTTACTTGCGGGTTGCCGCCCCGAGTCGGAGGCTATGCCTTGGGTTTTTTAAAAAATTATTCCCCGCTTCCTCCCATCTCTTCGCTCACCCACCTGTTATCCACCCTCTCCCCTACGAGAGATCTCTGCAAAGCCAGGGAAATGCCCGGCGGTGCTTTGCGGTTTGGTGGTGGTGTTTTGTTTTAGTTTTTTTGCTCTCCCATGTAAGCTTTTTCTGCGCATTTTTTGCAGCCTGTTGGCAGCTGTTCCAACTTGTCCCGGGGTCTGTCCGGCCCGCAGTTGCGGTGCGTGCCCCGGAGAGGCAGGAGCACCCGGCACACGGTGGGGGCCGCCGCGGGGGCTCTCCCGGGGCTCCCCGGCGGGCAGGGGCCGGTGCGACCAGCCCCGGGCTCCAGCCGAGCCTGCCGGCGTCTCCACATATTTTCTAGTTACCCGTGTGCGAGTTACTGCATCCCCTCCAGGAAGCCTCCAGCTGCTTCTTCCATCCCTTTTTCAGAGTTTTTCGTTCCCGTGTTAGATTACACTCAGTTGTTTCTGAGCTCGTTGTGACCCTTTTAACCATTTGATTTCTCCAACAGCTTCTGTCACCTCTAATATGTTAATTCGAAGGGAATATGAACCCAGGTTTTCTCTTTGGAAAGCTAGGTGGTACTCTTGATGTGACTTGCTGCTTTTGGTTCCAGCCATCAGTGAATGTTGTGGTCTTGTGAATTGCTTCTCTGCTGGGAAACTGGCAATCAATACCTTGTAAGTCTCGTTCCATTTACTTTGTGCAAAGATTGTGTTCCAATCACTTTGTGCAAAGCCCTATTTTCTTAATAACATAGGAATCGAAAAAAGAAAGGAGTTTCTTTGTGTGTGGTGTATTTGGTCTTTTGAGTTGGGGCTTTGCCCTCTGAATGCTCTCCTAGCTGTTCCTCAGTGTCCCTTGGTGATAGCTTCCCTTGTTATCAGCTCTCTCCTGACTGCTTTTAGAGGACTTGTAGCCATATCTGCTCACATAGACGAGCTCTGTCATGGCAATGTCTATTGGAGCTTTTCCTTCTTGTATAGCAAGTTGTTTAACTGGCCTTGCATGCCAGCTGTGTTGTGAGTGGTAGATTTTATTCCAAAATTCAACTCGGTCCTCTTCCTTCCACAGAGCATTTTTTGCACAAAGCATTCCATCAATCACTAAGTCATTTGTGATTTCATATATGGTTTGTTGGGTTCTTTTAAGTCCTTCTGAATCAATATGGTACCCAGCACAGCGAAACATGCATTGTTGTATTTGTGCCTACTTGTAAATGGCAATGAATTCATCTCTCTGTCTCTTTCCAGTGAGACTAGGTGTTAGTGATACAGCTATAGTTTGGACCTGGAGAGCCGCAGGTACAGTGCTTTGGCTTTCCTGTCTGAAAATGCATTATCCTTGTTTTCCCTGAAGAATTATGGCATCACCTCCAGTGTGTCTCACTTCTATTTGGGACTGTTGGGTATTACTGTCAGGTCAAGTATGCGGAGGATGAGGAATGCTCCTTTAAGGACCACATGGAGAGCATTTACTTCAATTGACCTACCTACATCAGCCAGTGAACCTGTGACAGAAAAGGAAAAAAAAAAAATCCCAACCTGTCATTTACCTGCCTTTGCTGTAAGAGCCTTTCTTCCTCCTGCACTCCCCCCATCTTCCAAGCTGTCTACCTCTCACTTCTGCATGTATGCAGAGAAGAGCCTGGATTGCAAACGGCAGTCTCCCTTCATTGTACATCCTCACCTCCTCTCCTAGTGGGCAGAAAAGCCTTATGTGTGTTATTCCTGCCAATTCCATTCAGTCAGGATCAATTGCACAAATTATCTTTATATTCTGACTTCTCAGGGTTTGTGTCTAATAGTTTTCCAATGTCTTCTTTCTGATAGAGTGGAAGGAGTGAACAAGAACTCTGGAGGTCACACAGCCCTTTTCTGGAGCCCAGGGCCAGGCTGGTGTTTCTGACAGTATGGGCACACATCTGGTTTTGGTGGGGGCTGCCAGGCAGCCTGGCCTTGCATTGCTTTGGCTTTCCTCTTGTCTGACCTGAGGCCCCAGAACTGCAGCTTAACTCTGCTTTTCTCCCCCACTCTGTGTGTGTGTGGAGGACAATGTGGTGCCTTCTGCTTTGCTGCAGCATTTTCCACCGGTGAGCACTGTTAACCAGCTTTCTCATGTTTCAGTTGTCTTTTCTATGAGTGGTATGACTCTGTCTCTTTCAGCCTGTCCTGACTGCCTGTGCTTTCTGTCTCTCTGATCCGGTTTCTCTCTATGTGGGCTGTATCAACCTAAAGTGCAGAGCGCCTGGGCTACAAGACGCTCCTCACATGCCATGTACCTATCTCTGTGCACTGAATGGCTCCAGATTTTGTCATCAGCCCCAAACCAGAGCAAGCGAGACTCTTACCACATGGACCTGTATTAGACCCTGCCCTTCCTCCCCACGCCCCCCCACCTTGCTTTCATGTCCTCCTTTCTCGTCCAATGTTAGACCATTAATAGAGATAAGCAGGTGTTCAGTGCTGAATAAGCCATCCCAAAGGGTCAGTCCAGCCAAGGTTAATGAGTGAAGAGATCCATTTCTGTGAGACAAGGTGAAGACTCCTCTAATGGAGTTGTACCTCCAAGATGGGCTATGTCAGGGCTGTTTTTTAATGCCTGTATAGGAAATCCATTGCACTCTCTTTCTGATGTGCTATAGCAGTGACAAGTCGTCTTAACTTCCTTGGGCCTGAGTTTCTCCACTGGTGGGACAGTGTCAATATTTGTCTAGCAGCATTACTGCTGAGAAGACAGTGATTGCAGACCTGCTGTGAAAAGCTCAAGTGCCTGGTGTGTTTTGCAAGGGAAAGTTTTTGATGGTGTGTGGAAACAGAGACACTGTTAGACTGTTTTCATTGCTGCTGTAGGCACAGGCTCCTGTGCACTGTCTTGTGGCTGCAGATTGTATGCAGGCTCTTAGCCCATTGCAAATACAAACTGCTGCTCCATTTATGTGTTTTCCAAAGCTGTTAAAACTGTAGTGCTTTACTTCTTTTTTGCTGCAGGCTAATGGCTGTGACCCAGAGGCCGTGATGGATTTAGATCTGGCAGGTTACGAAATGAAAGCTTGCCAGTTCCTCATCCTTGCAGCTCATGCCCTGAGGTTGAGTGCAGACTGTCGATGGTTGATCTGCTGGACTGGAAGTGAAAAGCCTGGCACATGCTCCACTCTTGTTGCATTAGCTAAGGTTGTATTACTCTCCAGCAGCAAGGAAGGATGTGCAGCACAGAGCAGTAGCCTCCTAAATCACTGCAACTGCTGAGGTACTGGTATAAACGTGTGTCCAGTTACCAGGGCTCAGCTGATGGGCCATAACCCAATGCTGCTCAACCTCTTAACTCCAGCCATCCAGGATTTCCTTTTCCTAATCTGTGGCTGCTTTCTTGTCTTTTTGATGGGGTAGGAAGAGAAAACAAAATTCCTGAATGGCTGATGAAGGGGCAGTTGAAGCAGAGCTGCACTGTGGGTTTGAGTTGCCAGGGGAGGTGACAGTGCTGACTCTGCTGGGGGGGTTTTGCTGAGTGTTGCCGCAGGTCACTGGAGCTTGTCAAAGTGAACAGAGCAAAGGTTCCTGCCCAGATCTACTCCGTTATAGATGGAAAAATGTTGTAAGCCTGGTATGTGCTTAGGATAGTTATGCTGCTCAGAGGGTCCAGCTAAAGATGCCTGGGCCAGGGTGCAGGTCTGAGCAAGGCCTGACACAGGCAGCAGGAGAAACTATGGATGACTGCGAAACAAAACAAGCACATCCTTCTGGGGCTTTTCATGCAAACTGGAACCAAAGGAATTAAATAGGCTGTAGCTAATTCTGGTAGTTATTTTGGTGCAAACTTACATGAACTTTGAAGAGCAGAATCTCTGAGGTTCAAGGTGACCTCTGCAGATGGTATAGTCCAACTTATGTCAGCAAGAGGAGGAAGAACAGCTGGGCACTGAATAACTTGTCCCCTAGATATTTACAGTGTCGATGACTGGTTCCCTCCAGCAGCAAGCCTGTCCTTTGAGGGTGTCCGGCGTTGGAGTCCCCCGTTTCTATCTGCTCTGGCCAGGCAGTTTATTCTCATATGACATGTCCTGTCTGTAAGCTGACCAAGCTGTTCAGAACTGGAAGACTTGAGGGGGTAATCAAATGAGAAAGGGGAGTGAGGATCCGTAAAGTCTGGGCCACTTGAATATTGCTTGAGTTTTGAGTAGGATGCAGGTGCTGTTTTCTCTGTTGGAAGCACAGGTCTGTTATGTTAACAGGGCAACTTGAAAGCTCTTTGCAGGCCACGCTGTGGATCCAGCCTGCTCAGCTCTTGAGGAGGGCCTTCCTGCAATCTCACAAGTTGTCCTGTTTGGTTTGGCAATGGCAGGAGCACTGGTAGAGTATGTGCCAACCTGCCCTTTGATTGGGAATCCCAGATTCCTGTGGAGGAGTCTCAGTTGTGTCTTATAGATTTTCCATAAAGCTTTGAAGCCTCTTAGCTGGTGTGGAAAGCCTCAGTGAGCTGCGGTACAGCTGTGGTGAAGGTACCAGTGCCTCTGGCATGGGGCTCTGAGTTGTAGAAGATGGTGGTGGGAGCCACTGGCTTACCCAAGGGCAGTCAGTGTGGTGGCGGCAGTGCTGGGAGCTGAATCCTGGTCTCATGACATTCGAAGCCATGTGGACTTCCAGAAAAGAAAGCTTCCTTCCTCCTTGCTTTGCCACCAATACTAACATACATGCTTGAGGGAAGAGTCTGGGACATAAGCTGGTCTGTGGGTTCCTTGATGCTGGTTCAAACGTTTGTAGAAGAAGGAGAAAGCTCCTGCCAGCAATCATTCCTCTTACATTTTTCCCCAGTAGGTTGCAGGAAGGGTTAAACGCTCAAGGAGGAAGTTAGTGACTGAGTCTTTTTGGGTGGTCTAGGAAAGAATGAGAGAACACGGTGTTCAGTCTTTAATTTACCTGCTTTGGGCAGGTCACAGCAGTTACAGAACAGAAAGCAGGTGGGTGAGGACTGCTGGAAACACTCTATGCACATTCAGTGCTGCTGCCGTTTGCTGTTGGGGATGCTCTATTTTGCAGTGAGGTAGAGCTGCAGGAGAAGCTTCCTCCTCAAAAGGAATGTTTAAGGTGGCTTTTATTATAATCCTAGCCAAGCACAAACTAATGGCTGTGGCTTAAAGAAAAAATAACCAACAACCGTTTTCTTGCAGCTGAGATTCCCAGGTAGAGAAGCCATTGGCCTGTGGAATTTGAGAGCAAAACCTTATGATCCCCGGGAAAAGAAGCACTTGAGATCCAGGTCTGAAGTCCTTCCAGTGTTTAGCTGTCTGCTTGGGATCTGACAAAAATGGGCTGGACCTTTGACACTTTTTGGGGTGTGTTGGATCTGCTTGTCCTGCATGAGATGTAACACTCAGTGCTATACCTTGGGATTTAGCAATGGACAGGAGAAGGGATGGGCAAATTTACGGCAACAGGCTTTTTTTTTTTTTTTTTTTTTTTTTTTTTTTTTTTTTTTTTTTTTTTTTTTTTTTTTGTCTTAAAGAAGGCTGGTAGGGTGGGGAAGAGGTACTTGGAGTTGTCATGGGTAATTCTGTGCAAAGACCTTGTAGAGCAGGGGTGTCAAACCCATTTTCACTGGGGGCCACATCAGCCTCACAGTTGCCTTCAAAGGGCTGAATGTAATTTTAGGACTGTAGGAGTAGTTAGATTTATACAGTCCTAAAATTACATTTGGCCCTTTGAAAGCAATCACAAGGCTGACGTGGCCCTCAGTGAAAGTGAGTTTGACACCCCTGTTGTAGAGCTTTTATTGAACTTTGTAGACTGGGGGCAGTTCACAGGTGTCTGCCCTTGACCACAGCATGCACAGGTTTGATCAATGAGGGCTGCTTGTTCCTCAGGTGTTCTGTGGCATAAGATTAGTAAGTCACAGAGCCCCAGACGGAGGCATTCAGAAGATGTGCTGCAAGTCTTCCAGGCTTCAGAAGTCCATGAAGCTGAGGGTTTTGGTTCAAGGCACTTTCCACTTGTGTAATTATATCCTGCCTTTGTAGTTGTGCTTGGAGTTTTTATTCTCCTCCTGTCCTAACCTCATGCGTAGTGTGCCTGCGCCCTGCTGGATGGCTGATGCAAGGACTGGCTGCGTTTTACTGGTAAGCTGCGTCTTTCTCACTGCTAGAACTGTGCCCGTGAGTGTCTCCCAGGTGAGCGACTGCTGCCCCAGTCTGGGGAAGAGCTGACGAATACCTGCTGCAGTGTATTCAGGCTCACACATTTGTATTTGGGAAATTGCAGGCACCGTGTGCCTGATACGCTGAAATTTCTAGCCTCCTTTCTCTAATACCTCCATCTCTCTTTTTTTTCCCCCTCTCTCCTCCACATTGCCTTTGCTGCAGAGACCCTTGTGCTCCCTGCCTGCTTCCTTTGATGTTTCCTATGGATCCATTTCAGATGTTCACTTATCTCTTTTTTCTTGAAGTTCTCTCCGTACCTGCAATCCTCTGCTTTCTGCCTTGGGTGTTCTGCAATGGTTTCTCCCCCAGGCTGTGGGGTGCCCCATTTCCTCTCCCACTCCAGCAGTAACTCATGCTGGTTCTTCCATCCTCACTCACCTAACAGCAGCCCTGTGCTATGGTGTGCATTTACATTCTGTGTTGTATTTGATGAACCAGTTCTGTGCAACGGGCTGTTTGCTGTAGTAGGTGGGCTGCTGTGCCCATCTCCCCTTTCCTTTGAGAAACCAGAGGGAAATGGTGGGGCCAGATTCTGTGAATCAGAGTCCAGAGCTCTCTGTGCCAAGGAGATGGTGCTGGGACTGGGGAGAACACTGGCAGGGAGGTCTGTGTGCTCTTTGTGGAGACAGGTAACCTTGGAAGGAAGGATGCACCTCTGACACTGAACGACCTGGTTGTCCTGCCTTGATTGTGAATGTCGCGGGTATGAACCTGCAGCAAAATTGCTTTCAACTAGTGCTGAAATGTGCTTTTACTGAAGAGCTGGATGATTGAGCAGAAGCTGGCTGTTGTTTTAATTTAGCTACTAGTTTGTGGTTGTGTTTTTATTTTTTTTTTCTTTTTCTTTCCCTCCTTTGTTGTAGCTGAGCTCCCAGAAATGCTGATCTCCAAGGGCGCCTGTACTTTGATGTTCAGATCCACTCTAGCACTTCCTGAACAGGAAGGTTCCCTGTCAATAGAAACTGCTTAAATGTGTAAGGAAGCCCTTGATTAAAGAACTCTCAGTGACTGATTGCTCTTTCTTGGCCAGTTTGTGTCAGCCCAGCTTGGAACAGAGAGAAATGTTTAACTGTGTGTTGAGGAGGAAGCCCACGCGGAACCCCAGCCACTGGTAAATCACCCTCTAGTTTGACTGATACACGTTGTCAGAGACCTGCAGCTGCTGCTGGTCCATTAGTCAGCTCAGCTTTAGACCCAAACGGAAATTCGCATCCTCTCAAGTCATTTTGTGTTTGTGCGAATGTCAGCACCCAAGCAAAAAGCATCTGTTTAACCTCACCATCCACAAACCCCAAAGCTGTTTGCAGAGCAAACTGCACCACAGTGTTATAAGACAGAAGTTCAAGCCTGCTGAGCATTTTATCTCCTCCTGTTGCTAGTTAGCGTTGGAGAATGGTTGAGTCTCTGTGTCCATATTAGAAGCTGGTCGATACAGTCCTGGAGGGTGCTGAGAATTACTTCACTTCTCACATCGTAGTGGTGGGTGTTGCCAGTCTCCCACTCCTCATCAGTGTGACTTTGAACTTAGATGGCATTGCCTGCAAATAGCACTGCCTAATCAGCAGCATTTTCATTTGCTCAGAACTTTGTCAAAATTAGCTGGTTTGGTTGGTATTTTGCATGCTGAATTTCAGGTGTGGACCTGCTAGGGGTTGTTCATTCCTTTCAGATAGCAGAGGTTGGAGGAAAGATTTATTTCCAAACTGTGCCCTGCCTCCCGCTAGCAGTGCAGGACCAGACAGAAGGGCCTGTCCCTGCTCCAGGTGGAGATGGCTGCTGTGGAAGCAGAGCACTGTCTGCACTGGTGTTTGTGCTGGCAGGATGCTGTGTGATGAAGGTATTGGTTCAGTAAGGCATTGGTTTTGCTTTAAAATCCCCCACATATAAGAATACTGGACTTGCAAAATCAAAAACCCCTTCTTGCAGAAATGCCGGCATTAGGTCTACTTTGGAGCCTGTGATGTAGCGCCTTGGGGATGAAGGTAGACTCAAATGATGTGACATGTCTTGAACAGCTGTCCGGTGCAGGGAGTCTACTCTGAGACTACATCAAATACAGGTAGAAAAGGGGACTTTTGGCTGCATTATCCATGTCTGTTGCAGAAGTTTGGTAGTGGGTAGCAAATAATAAGGCAACTGCTGCAGGAGAAGCTTGGACAGCTGCATGGCAGAGGTGTTTGAGCTGTGCTGGAGTCAAGAGGTTCCAGGCTGAGAAACAGCAGTTGGTAAATGATTCTGGCCAGCAGTGGAGGAACATAATATAGTCACCTACAAGTTATGTGGCCTTGAAAAGGATGGAAATCATGCACCTGCATTTCCCTTACTGAGTATCTTGGGCCTACGTAGAGCTGTTCCTTGGGTGGCCTATTGTCAGTAGCTCAAGCTAGATGTGGGCAGGGGAGTGATAAAGGAGCCAAGGATCTGCACATCTCTTATGGAGCCTGTCAGTAGGGCTCTAGTCAGAAGAAACTGCAGTTCAAAGTTATATGAACCTGACTTCGGATGTGTTTGATACTCCAGAGGTCTAGTTCATGCTTCTGTGGCCATGAGATCTTGTACCCTGCCATTGTCCAGACACATCTCTGTTGGTTTGTCTGCTGCCTGTGCATTCCCAACGAGAGTAAGGCACAGCTCTTTACCTGAAAGTGAGTTTTGAGAAGTTTTGGCCGCTGAGCCAAGAGCTTTCTGAGTAATTTGCACAGTGTGACTTCTGGTGCAGTCTGGTTTTTGTGGTTTTATTGCAGTTACTCAGATTAAAGACCCATAGACTGTTTTGTTTTGTCTGTGCTGACACTGCTGACCTGGGAAGGCAGAGATGCTCCGATTCTTGGGGCTGACCCTTTTGCGGGGGGTGAGGAGGACCTGGTTTTGCCCTGGCAGAGGACCCTGTTGTTGCTGTGCTGTTGATGCTGGCAGTGTATTTTGCTCAGTGACGCTCTGAGCTGCAGCTGGCCCGTGTATCAAACTGCTGATATGTTGTGCAGTTGACCGCTGCCTGGATTTAATCTCTAACCTTTGATTGTTCTTGAAAGCATGTTCTAGGGATTGCACTCCCACCCACACTGCTCCTGTGACCCCTTCCATTTCCTGGGTGTCTAAGTACAGAACAGAAAAGATTCATTAACCTGGCAAGTAACCTCTTTTTATGGGGGAAGTGATTTTCTGTCACGCTCTGTTAGATCCTATTGATTCCTGGTTTTCCCCTCTTTGGCCTCTTCTGCCATATATTCTCTTCTTTGTCATGCTTCAGTAGGAAGGTGATATGTGATATGCTGGGGGTTTTTTTGCTGTTTCCTGGGCAGAGAGCTGGGATCTCCTAAGGCCACTGCTTGAATGCCCAAGTCTTGCCTTTTCTTGGAAAGCTTTGTTGTCAAGGTAAACTGGTTAGTAATGGGATGTTGACACGAGGAGTAAAACCTCCTGGCTGCCCTTTTTTTCTTAATGTTGAGAAGACCGTTTTCTATTCTTTTGCCCTCTTTGCCCATTGTACAGTCCTTCATCTCCTGGCAGGAGTGTGATGCGTTTGCCATGGGGTTTGCAGGCATGCGTGAAATGGAGACCCTCAAACCATCATGTGTGCCTCCGCTTTCTGTCCTCCTGGGGGGTGCTGGCAGCTGGGTCCTGATGCTTTTGTGGTTCCTCTGTATTTTGTAGCTACACCTCTGCTTGGTGTGAAATGGAAGGAGCTGCCAGGTTTGGGCTGCCCCCCCTGGCTCCCCGTTACTGACGTAGGTTGCAGCAAGTGTGAGGGAAAGAGGCATGTCCTTGGAGCTGGGTGGGAGAGTGTGGGGCTGTCCCATGTTTCAGGAGGAACAAGGCATTCTGTGCAAAATTCCATTCAGGGAAAGAGGAAAGTGTTTTCTTTCCAACTAGTTCTCCTCCTCCTGTGGACATTCGTGTATTCCTCCCTGTGGCCAGTCACCTTTATGCTAATGCAGCTATTGCAAAGATAAAATATTACAAAGGTAAATGCTAAGTACATGCTCTCTGAGCAGGGTACCTCAGTTTTGAGAAGGCTGTTGCTGTTTGTAATGTATTTGATTTTTAGACAGAGCCTTTCTGTGGTTCAGGGCAGATATTTATCTCACTAGTTGGAGAAATATTTTTTTCTTCCAAAAGTACACTTTCACCTTTTGTATTAATTTCTCAGTTTTCATGGTTCTTGCTAAATTCTTCTTCTTTATGTATGGATATTTTATGGTAGTCCTGTGTTAGAAGTATTGCAAGTGAAACGCCAAAGACTTCAAATCTAAGACAGCATTGTTGTTCCTTTTAGACTTTTGTATTGTTACAGGAAACTGCATTGTGAAGAAAGTTTGCCTTTGCATTGCCTGTCCTATTGCTACTGAGGTTCAGCTGATCAGAATGAGGAGCTCTGCCCAAAAGGAGAAGTAAAGCTCGCTGGGGCAAAGTTTGTCATCTAGGTTGTCCTAAAGGAACATACATGAAGAACAGATCCTATTAATTTACAATTCTTAGGCTGTACTTTCCCTAAAATAGGCAATTAAGCCCTGAGGGCCAGTGAAGGGATGTGAGCTCTTTCTGTAGGCTGAGCAGACTGATTCACAGTGATGTGGAGTGGAGAGCTGTGCTCCCAGCTCTTGACAAAACAGGTCCTGGCTGTTTGGTGTCAGGCTGTTTGAAGGTTTGCTTTCATGGTTGACTGAGTTAGGTGGGAAAAGGGGAGAAAGCTAATGGGAAGGTTTTGTAGGGAAAGAAGGTGGATACTTTGGTGAGGGGAACACACCAGGAAACTCCTGGAGACCTTAGTGGGTTGTAGTCTTTGCTTTTAGTTGTGAGTTGATGTGGGTTAGCAAACCAACAAGCTTGAGTCTTAAAATGCATTTGATTCAGCATTTAAAGTTGTTTTTCTCATATTCCTTTCAAGGCTTTGAACTTTCAATTTCTATGTGTGCTCTTTTAAAGTTTCCTGGTATCCTCCATTAACATCAAAGACTCCTAACATAACTTGAATGAGGGAACAGTAATCTGTAAATGTTCATGCAAGTTGGAGTGGAGAAGTTGGAAGGTCTAGCAAAACTGGGAAAGCTGGCAAAGTTACTGTCAGCAGAAGATGACACTGTCAAAGGAGCTGGATGTAGGATATAGGGCTGGCTAGGGGGCATGGGGCTCTTTAAAATATGTGGTGTAAGGATGTTTGCTCTCTGGCTTGAATGCAGTGCTGGAACTTGGTGACCTCTCCCTGCAGGACTGTTTTCAGAATGCCAAAGTGCCTTTTCGGTCAACATGAAGGCTCAAAGGGTTGTGTTTAGGGGTGTGCAGGTCTGTCTTGCTGTGTAAGGACTGGGCCTCTCCGCTCCACGGTGCTGCAGTGTGATGCCGGCAGCTGCTGCTTCCTCCAGGGCTGGCCTGAGGATGCTGCTGTCCTCTGGAGACAGACACTCTGGCATGAGCCACGTCCTGGAGGAACTGGAGGTGAGCGATGGGGTTGCGTTGCAGGTGATGCCTCTTCTCTCCTCCTTCTGCTGGAGGTGAGGCAGAGAGTGTGATGGATACACCAGAAGTCCTGATGCTGGGGCTCTTGTTACTCATTATCAAAAACCTGCCAACAACCTCGGTTACCCTGTCACAAGCCAAGGTCCTGGCGTTGTCTCCATCCCCCTGCCTTGCCATGAATTTTGCTAACACGCATGAATGCAGAGTCCTGAAATTCAGGTTCATGGTTCCAAAGTTCATGGTCTTGAGAATAAACAAAAAACTATTGTGGTGGCTGAGAGCTGGGTACCCCATTAACCCAGAATCATGAATATTTATCATGCTGGATTACAAAAGAACATAGAGACTATATTGTATTTCCTATAACTTTATTTCCATGGCATCTTTTCTTCGCGGGTCACTTTAATGTAAGCTTTGCTTATTTAGTTGCACACTTTAAGCCGATTAACTTTTTACTAATAAAATGTGTGTTGACTCCCTTTGTCCCAGCTCCTGTTTGTTTGTACCTACACTCCTGTGACAAAGAGTCACAGAGAACTGCTTTAAGCTCCGGCTAAATCCCACTGCTGGAAGCTTTGAACGAGCTGAATGTGTCTGGGGGTGATTTCAGCCTTGCATTTTCTCTCTCACCCTCTCGCTGCCTGGAAGTTGGGCCCTGCAAAGCAAGCTCTTCTGAACACCCCCTCCGTTTCTGAAACCGTTTGTGGTGCTTTGGGGTCTGGCAGGAACAATCCAGCCTGTTATTGTTACTCTCAGAGCTGGGTCAGAATAAAACTACAAGCGGGGGAACCAGAGAAGCTTTCCAGACATGAAGACTGATCTGTGGCTCTGTTCAGTAGTTTCCCAGCTGGTAACCACATTATTCTGTCCCTGCTTACATACCTTGCCCTGCTATTCAGTGCCCAGTATACTGCATGTTTTACTGTGACTTCTCTCTAGGAACATCCCAGAGAGATGATGAATGACATCCTGCCATTTTATTAAAGGCCCTCTATAAAAATTCTCCTTTTGCACCAAAGACCAGAATTTTAAAGTTACTTGGGAGCCTAAAGGTGTGGATAAGCACTTGGAAAATACTTTCTAAAGGCCTTTTATAAATCTGTTCCTTTGTATTTGGAGCTTTACTAAAGCTAAAATGATTCCTTAGAAATGTACTGTTAAGAATGGCTGATCTGTCTCAAAACAAACTCAGTAGCCTGTTTCCATCAGGCCAGCAGCAAATGCCAAGGGTGGGTGCAGAAAAGCAGGGTAAACCAGAGTGATATCTCCAAAAAGTCTCCCTTACTGTAGCACGCTCCACAGTCCCTGAGGCAGAGATGGTTCATGGTCTTTAATGATCCTCAATAGGTTTGTCTTCCATCTGGTTTCTTTTTGAACCTGCACAAGCTTTTAGCATCTATAGCCTCCTGGGATGAGAAGTGTTAGAGCTTACCTGCAGCATCTTTTTTTTTTTTTTTTT